>JAQQSK010008449.1:0-13506 GCA_028658325.1 Potorous gilbertii
TATGAGTGTGACTTTGAAAGGGTTTTGGTGAGACGCAGACATGGTGTCTGCCAGTGCCTTCTCCAACCATCTTCCAGTGGCACAAAAAAGTGCAGAAAACATGAAATGCCAGCATAGCTGGCTGTCCATTGATATCCAGTGAATATCCATTATCAACCCTGCTTTATTTGAAAACTTCTAAAAGGTCCAATAGAAATGAGTAAGCCCCTGGGAATTACAGGATCATTGGAAAAATGGAGGATGGATGTTTATATGTGTGTGTATGTGGGTGTGCATGTGTGTGTGTGCGTACTCACACTCCCACACCCACATATACATATGCTCACATATGTGTGTGTTTGTCCTTTGTTGCTGAAGAAGACCATGCCATCAGAGAAATGATGACATGACTTGAACTTAACTTTGTTTTGAGTGAGGGAGAGCTGTGCAGGTCACCAGACTCACTTTTGCTCCAGAGCCATCTGAATCCAGTGACCAGATAAACATCAGGATGACTGGAGATGACCCAAGATGAGGCAATTGGAGTTAAGTGACTTGCCCCACTCACAGGTAGTGAGTGTCAAGTGTCTGAGGTGAGATTTGAACTCAGGTCCTTCTGACTCCTGCACTGGTGCTCTATATAAGAAAAGTAGATATGATTGGGAGGGAGGGTGGCTCTTACACTAGGGACCTTCTTTGATATTTCTGGGTCTTGAGAATTATCAGGAGTCTATGAGTCTGGGAGCTTTGATGGCCTTGTACAACATACATCAAACTTTGAGCATATAAAAAATGATGTTCATTTGCATTTTTTCTATGGGAATGCATTAGTTTTCAATGGTAGAGGCCAATGAGACCAAGTGCCATGGGAGAAGCATATAAGACAAAGCAGAAAAAAGGGGGAAAATAGGATTGGTACCCAAAACTAAAATTAGGTCAAAATACAATAAGACACTGGGAGGAATAGCTCAAAACAATAGAAATCTGGTTAAGATAGTCAGAGGCACATGAAGTTCATTTGGTCTTGGACCATAGAGGTTGCCTCATGGCAAGAATTCTCTATATGAGGCTTTCTTTTGATAGAATTGTAGAATCCTATCACCATCTTCTTTTTCACTAGAACTGGAAAAACCAAGTCACATGAGAGAAATAGTATTTGATAGAAAGGTAGGATATGGATGGGGGAAGGTATAGCTAGAAAGAGAAAGAGTCAAAGGTAAGTTTTAATATCTTCACCATTTTTCTTGCTCTATGTTTTCATAGCGTTGCCTTACCAAGTAAAGAGCATTTTAGTAGAATCAGACAATGCAATTTCATCTTAGGTCATACTAACTTACCGTTGGTAAATGAAATAGTCAAGTTTTTCACACTCAAATTTCACAAGCACTTATTAAGTATCTGCTATGGGATAGTCACTTTAGTGGACAATAAGGAATATAAAGATAAAAATAAACCAATTTCTGACTTCAAGGAACTGACATTATATCGGGAAGAAATAAAAACAATAATAATATAAACAATAGTATTTAAGGTCTTTGAGCTCTCATTTTATCCTCACAATTCCTGGGAGCTGTTTTTGCTGTTATTACCCCCCTGTTACATTTGAGGAAACTGGAACAGGCAGAGGATAAGTGAATTGTGCAGGTTCACATAGCTAATAAATATCTAAGGTCAGATTTGTACTCACTTCTCCTTAACTCCAGGTCCAGCACACTATGCAGTGCCAACTTTCTTCCTATATAGATGCACAGATGAATTAATAGAAGATAATGGGTGAGGCAGGAAGAACAACTGGGGTCAGTGTGTTTGGGGATTAGTGGGAATGGGTGTGTTGGGGGATTAGACCGGGTCTATTGTAGGAGGAGGAACCTGACTTTAGTCTTGAAGGAAGTTAGAAATTCTCCAAGTGAGAGGAGAGAAGAAAATGCATCCTAGGAATGTCATTTAAAAGGAATAACAAGTAGGCTGGTTTTTGGCAGCACATATGATGTTTGAAAAAGAGCAATAAATGATAAAAGTGGATGAGTAGGCAGCTGGTTGGTACAGTGGATACAGCAACAGGATCTGGAGTCAAGAGAGCCCGAGTTCAAAGTTGACCTCTGATGTTTAACAGCTGTGAGACCCTGGGCAAGTCACTTAATTTCAACTGACTCAAAAAAAAATTAGATAGGGAGACTGCAACCAAATGATGAAAGACTTTAAATATCAAATGAGATTCTTTTTTTCTTGCCTAGAGGAACTGGAAGTTATTCAAGTCACTTGAATGAAAGAATGACTTCAAGAGGGTTACTATTTAACAATGTCATTTTGGCCTCTGTAGTTGATTTGATTAGAAAGAAGAGACTTGAAGGAGAGAGATTGATTAGGAAGTAGGCTACTGCAATAGTCTGAGTGAGAATTGCTGAGGACCTAAGCTATGGTGCTGAGGATGTGAGTTGAGAAAAAATAAAAGAAAAAATGCAACTTATGGTCTGGATGTAGAACTGACAAGATACAGTAATTGAGTACATGTGTGAGGTCAATCACTGATCAAATGACATTTGATTGAGCACCTCTAATTGCTGGGAAAATTAAAAATAAAAAAAAAACTTGATCCTTCTCTCCAAAACTTATATGCAAGTAAGTTGAGGGAAATCTTGGAGAAAAGGCAGTGAAATTAAGAAGACTGGAAAAACCTTCTTGCAGGTGAAACTTCAGTTGAACCTTGAAAGACAGAGAAACTAGGAACTAGGATGAGGAGGGTGAGGGTTCCAGGCATGGGGACAACCAATGAAAAAGCTCAGTCAGGAGATGGACTGTCATGAGAGAAAGTGAAGAGAGGAAGTTGGCTCCAAGGCTAAGAATCTAGATGACTACAAGAATGGTGGGGCCCTGGATAAAAATAAGGACATTAAAAAGTAGAGTGGGTTTTTTGGGGGGGAGGGGTGAAAGTGGGGAATAACATTGTGTGCTTTTATATTTGTTGAGTTTGAGAAGCCTCTAGGACATAGAACTGGAAATGTCTGACAGGACAGTTGGGATGTGCTCCTGAAGCTCTAGAAGAGAGGCTAGGAATGGATATGGAGACATATTTAGGCAGGAGAATTGATAGTAGAACCTATACTTGTAGAGGAAAACACCAAGAGACAGAGTAACTTCAGCAAAATAAACTATAAAAGCTCTAGCACATTCAATGTTCAAAACGAATTTATGGAAGATGACCACAGACAGCCAAGCAGATTTGGATAAAATGCTCCAACATGTTTGATAACTTCAAACTTTTCCAAGTCAATGTTTGAAAGAAGCATTCTATCTGTCTGCACTGGAATTTGAATGGAAGACTACATCGCTTCTCCTTCCTCTGCTCACTGTGTTTGTCTGGAAGGTAGGTCATGCATTTGCTGAAGGTCCTTTTGGTGGCTGCAATTTAAATGTTAAAACAGAATGGAGCAATTGAGGTTCCTTTTTAATGGTTTTTTGGGCAGGCCAGACCAGGAGGACATGGGATACAGACTTGGTAAAAACATGTGTCAAACTGGGAACTGATCAAATAATTCTATTATTAGACTTCCTTTTCTTTTCTCGTCCTTCCTTCCTTCCTTTCTTTGTTCCTTCCTTTCTTTCTTTCTTCCTTCCTTCCCTTCCTTCCTTTTTTCTTCCTCTCTTTTTTCTTATTTTTTCTCTCTCTTTCTCTTTTGCTTTCTCCTTCCTTATCTCCTTCCTCCTGCTTTTATTTGGTAGCTTATTGTAAAGCAGGAAGGGAGAGGGAAGAACAGAGTGTACATTTCTTTCTTTTTAAATAGAAAATAAATTGTTATTTTTTCTCCTTTTATGGGAGTTGGTTGTGGTCCCTCATGTTTGTGAATGTGTTCCTTGTTATAATTTCTCAGGCCACATTAAAAAAATTGCTAAGTATAAACAGGATTATATGCATTCTTTATTTTTTTAAACATTTTTATTTAAAGTTTTGAGTTCCAAATTTCACCTCTCTCTCCCTCCCTTCCTTTTCCCCTCCCTGAGACAGTATGCAATCAGATATAAGTCATAGATGTGCAATTATGTAAAACATTTCGATATTAGTCATTTCGTACCAGAAGACTCAAAAAAAAGCGAAAAATAGCATGCCTCAGTCTATATTCAAAGAATACCAGTTCTTTCTCTGGAAGTAGAGAGTATTCTTCATCCATCATTCTTTGAGATTGTCTTGGATCTTTGCATTGCTAATAGATAAGTCATTCACAGTTCATGGAACAATGTCACTGTCATTGTGTACAATTTTCTCCTGGTTCTGTTCACTTCACTATCATCAAGGTATTTTTCTGAAATTATCCTGCTTTTCACTTCTTATAGCACAATACTATTATATTACAATCATATATCACAGCTTGTTTATAGCCATTACCCCATTGATGGGCATATATATGCATTCTTTAACCCCTGAGTGCATTACTTACTCCTAAATCCCTATGCTTCCACCATTTCCGTCAGGGCTCATTTTACTTGCATATGGAATAAGTGGCTATGTATGGTTTTATCCTCAAACACAATTCCTAAAACAAATAGCCTCTCATTTCTTTACTATCACTACATTCATTTGAATTGTGACTTTAAATTTATTAATTTAAATTTTTATTTTATATTAATATTAAATAATAAATTTTAAAATTTTAAATTTATTAAATTAATTAACTAATTAAATTTAAAGGCTTTCTTCTTTAAATTCTCCTACTTAAGCATATATTGGCCTTGGAAATCTGAATCACTGATGATCCTGTTCTGATTTTTACCAAACAGATTACCAATCATAAGATCCTATAGGAATGTAACAGACGAGAGAGACCGCCTACCAGAAAAGGAAAGAATAACATGAAGAGTTATAGTGGGATAATGCCAGAGAGTATTTTCATCTAATTCTTCATTTTCCATAGGATTAATCCTCATTCTTTCAAAGTGCTGTTCACACAAGTGTAAGCTAAAAACCAAACTCTTAAGAGTCATGAATGTGGTTCTTGGGGGAAATGTGGAAAAATCCAAAAGATGACTTTAGAAGGAGTCAAATAGTTACAAATTGTATTAATGATAATATTTGTGGAATTCTATATTGATGGTAGAAAAGTACTTCTCCTGGACTTTGGGGGACTCTAGTACAAATGTAGGGGTGAAGGGAAATAACAACTCATATTTTATAACACTTCCAGCTATACAAAATACTTCCCATACAATAGTCCTGTGAGGGAAGTCATACAACTATTATTAGTACCATTTTTCAGATAAAGAAAATGCTGTTTACATGATCCAGAAGTAGAATGAAAACAACAAAGGAATTAGGTACTTAGTCAACAAAAGTCATAAAGTAAATGACTAGATACCAGGTATTCTGATTCCTCAGTCAAAGGATTTATCAGAATACAGAGTTTCTCATGTTAATGCAGCATTCTTATAGGCCATCAGAATTTCAAGAGTGAAGGAAGGAAGGAAGGAAGAAAAAAGGGATGAAAAGAAGAAAGGAAAGAAGGAAGAAGAGAAGGAAGGGAGACAGAGGAAGAAATAAACAAATAAAAAGAAAAAACAAAGAAAGAAAATAAGAAAGAAAAAAGGAAGGAGGAAAGTAGAGAAAGTGAAAAATGGAAAGGAGAAAAAAGAAAGGGAAGGGAGGGAAGAGAAAATAGTATGCTTGCTGGTTGTATATATTTATGTGTGTACATATATGTGTGTATGTATGTATGTATATATAATATATATATATATATATTCCTCTAGACTCCAAATTTATATAACATCCATAGTTTTCTGGATATTCTTTTTTCCCCTCCTAAATCTAAAATTTCTTTAGTGAGGGGGAGTCTCCTCAGAAATATGTGTGCAAATTATGGTCTTGGAGAACTTCTCGGGTCATCATGTATAAGCTGTCTTGACTCTGATTCCATAGTTAGCACGTATCTGAGTCAGGACTTGAATCAATGACTTCGTTCCAAGATCTTCCTTCTGCTGACTCATAATATTTTTCATATTTTTTAAACCCAAATTTCTTAAGAAAATCTTAAAGGAATTTCAACATTTTCATTCTTTTTGTTTATCATTATAAATCTTTTTTTTAATTCTCATTTGCTGGACAACTGTTCCCTGAATTTTGGTAAAGGTGTTTGACTGATTTGAAACTTTGAGATTCACATATCCTACTCTTATAAATCACTTGAAACTTGGCCTGCTACAGTATCCTATAGCCACAAAAGCCTTTATCAGCATTGCCAGATGCCTTTATTTCTTATGAATTGTTTGGCATACATAAAGGAAAAAAAAGATCTTGGATCCACAACTGAATATTTCTTAACTCCCCTATGCTACATGTAATTCTAGCACTATCATTTAAATTATAGAAAATTATTTTCATTTACTGCCAATATGAACACATCTCAAAAATGTCTTGAACTATCATCTGAAAAATACATAAGGATCATGAAAAGGGAAAACTTCAAAGTGCTAAAGTTAGCAGCTAAGACCTTTTTACAGGATATTGGATCATCATCTACTGATTTCAGATTGCTAGCTAAGAAGTAGACAAATAACACCATGTTCTTTCTGAATGGTCAAAATAAGCAGACTAGGAGACAGAAAAAATCAGTACAATTATTTTGACCACGTTCACAATTCAGTTGGATCAGTTCCGTGTCCTGGCAATTGCCTATAATGAAAAAAATAGAATTAAATATTAGCATCAGATAATTTAGCTCAGAAGCTTGGATCAATTCAATCAACCCCTATGCTGTGGCTATGTGATAGCAAAAAAAAGATGCATTGAAAGGAAATACAGGAATATAAAGGCAATCATGGAATGTGTGGCTCTCTCTTCTAGCATATATTAATTCCTGAAATAGAATTGCCCAATTGTACCTCTAACAATGCCCTCAGGGAGAACCAATTCAGTTCTGTCGGAATTGATGGCTTCTTCCAGCTAAAACAAGTAGTAGCCAAAACTATGGGAATGTTTTAACCAAACATCACATAAGTTTCTTATTTAAGGCAAAGTAGAATAGTCAAGAATGTGACCAGCAGTCAGATAGACATGGTTTCTAATTCCATCTCTGACCCTTAAGTAGTGATGTGAATATGGGTATCTTCTCTGAACCTCAGTTTCCATGCCTATAGAATGAAGATAACAACATCTGTAGTCCCTAACTAACCAGAGTTTCCACTGAGATGAATTGAGATCTTGGAGATCTGGGGCTGGAAGGAATCTCAGATGCCATCTGGTACCAAACTACTCCCCTGTCCATTTTACAGATAAAGAGACTGAGATCCAGAGAGTATGAAAATTACTCTATAACTTTAAAGTTTTATAAAAATTTCAGGAATCATTAATGACTAAGAAAGGATGTATATAGACATGAACTCCATTTCATCCTCAGCCCCTACCTCATAATACCCTTTTCATTTCTTATATGTTCCCTCCCCATAAGTGAGATCGCTAGTCACTATTCATAACCTCCCTTCCCAAAGTAGATTGTCTAGACTTTCTGTACATATATACACATACACATATTCATTATGTATACATGCAAGTTCAACATGTATGTGTATAAACTTATGGAGAGAGAGAGAGAGACAGAGATAGAGTCCTTTAACCAGTAGATTATCTAGTTTCAATTAAGAGCCTAGGGACCATAGATTTAGATCTGGAGGGAACCTCAGAGACTATCTAAGCCAAACTCCTCATTGTATAGTTAAATGAATTGAGAAAAATATGGAGTTAAATGATTTTCTTAATTATATAAAGGTTGTGTTAGAGACAAGACTTGAACTCAGATTCACTGACTCCAATAGTCAATGGTTAGTTTGTTTTCCCCACTGTACTCTGTTGCCTCAGGCCAATAATTTAATAACAACCTTCCAGATTTTGTAATATAGATTGATTTGCTGAGTTTCAACAGTTCAACAAAGATTTATTACATATTTTAAAAAATAATCAATGATCTGTCTATCCCTCTATCTCTAGCTAGCTAGCTATCCATCCATCCATCCCTCCATCTATTTATCTTACCTATATTTATTACTGTAGTACAAGGGGATGTGTTAGGGAGGACATGCAAAGATAAAAGATGACCTCAAGATTACTTTCCATTGTATAGAATGAAACTGAGAAAATATTACATGTGTAAATATAATATTAAATGAGGGATGGCAACTGAAGGAACTTTAGACAGTGTCCTTGAAGAAAATTATCAGAGGGAGAAAGGCTTTTGCCTGATGGATTGGGGAAGGCTACATCTAGAAATGGTATCTAATGTAAACATGAGAAAAAGAGAAAGATTACAATAGGTGGGAATGAGAAGGAAGTATATTGTAGGCATGGAAGGTAACAGAAGACAGGTTTAGGAAATAGTTCATTATTAAGATTGTCCATATTGAGTTAGATAGTTCTTTTCTCTGATGAAGGTAATTTCTATGTCCTCCTGATATCAACTCTATCTTTTAATCAGGTGTTACAAACACTTTACATTCATGTATTGGTACACACACATATGAGTATACACATGTATATATGTTTATATATATACATACACATATTCATAAATACATATACATGTATATATTTATATACATAAATATGTGTATATTGTCAGTATGTAACATATTACTTTGCACAAAATAGGCAGCATGCAGCAAACCCTCTTTTACTCATGATACATGTTGCTAATTTTAAATATATTTTCCACTATAATTTGAATTCTTTAGAGAACTGGTTATTATATAAAAAAAATAGAAAATAAACAAACTAGCCACAATTAGACAAGTGCTGAAGAAGAAATCTTTAAAATTGAGAAATAATAGATGAACTTAAAATAAAGACTATAGAATTGATAAATACTAAATTGCTTTTAATTTTGAAAAAAACTAAAAAATATATAATTCATTAAATAATCTGATAGAATTGAATGACCAAAACAAAAATAGACAAAATAATTTTCAGGAAATATTCTACATAATATGCCTTAAAACTGAGAATTAAAAGGAAATTGATGAAAACTTATGAAAATATCCCAACTAACAACATAAGGAACAGGTCTTAAAAAACCCAATCCCAAAGGGAGAAAAGAAAAAAAGAAACTGAGCATACTTTGAAGAAATGAAATGTCAAAGGGGCGATGGGGAGGGGAGAAAATCTGGGAAAGAATGATTGAAAATTCATTCTGTCAACCATTTAAAAATAAATAAAACATGCTACAAAAATTATTCTTAAATAGAGACAAAATGAAACTTATCAAAATTTTCTATCAGGTAAATAAGATCCTGATATCCAGATCATGAGATAATTCTGAAAAGGAGAACTCTAAATCAATATCACTAAAGGATATTGATGCAAAACTTAAGAAACAAAATCTCTGCAAGTAGGCTACAAATACATATCCTGAAAATAATCCACTCTGTCCAAGTAAGATTCATTCTAGGAATACAGGAATAACTCAACTTTAGGGAAATAGCATGGTTAATCATCTAAAGAGTAAAGATAACAAAAAGCAGAATTATCTCAGGAGATGGAACATTATTTATGTTAATAACCATAAGAAGACTGACTATACAAGGGACTTATTCATTATGACAAAAAACCTTTAGAAGCTAGAATAATCATTGGTTACCAAAAAAAGGAAGAAATAATCTAATACATTAAATCTAATTAAATTAATTAATTAAAATAAAAATCTAATTAAATTACATTAAATCATTAAATCTAATACATTAAAATAACTACAAAATATATAAAAAGTAAACATCAAAATGAACTATATAGATTATAGGTAATAATGGTACAGATTCATGGGTAGAGAACCAATGGCCGCATGACCATATGTGGTCCTCTAGGTCCTCAAGTGCAGCCCTTTGAATCCAAATGGATTTGGTCAAAGAGCTGTAACTTGAAGACTTAAAGGACCATATGTGACCTCGAAGCTGAAGGTTCTCCACCTTGATAGGTATATATAGATTTGGAATTTTATTTCTAGATCAATATTACATACAAATATGTATGTATGCACATATACACAACTACCAAAGACTATAAAAAAAGGAAAGGAGACAGATAATTGGAAAGATTTCCAGTGATAAAGATTGGGAGGTGCCAATATAATGAAAATAACAATTTTATCCAAAATAACTATAGGTTTAGCAATATATAGGTAATATTCAGTCATTTTCAGTCATATTTGGCTCTTCATGACCCATGTCAGATTTTCTGGGCAAAGATACTGAAGTGGTTTGTCATTTCTTTCTCTAGCTCATTTTATGATGAGGAAACTGAGGCAAACAAGTTTAAGTGACTCACCCAGAGTCACATAGCTAATAAACAAATATCTGAAGCCAGATTTGAACTCAGGAAAATGAGACTTCTTGTCTCCAGGCCCAGAACCCTATCCCTATGACACAACTAACTGTCCCATAGATAAAATTACTGAAGGGATAGTTCTTAGAAGTTCACAAAACAAAAACAAGATTCATTTGCAATAGTAAAAGATCTATAATTCCAAGGGGAACAATTGTTTAAAAAGGAATAAATGTGTCATAGTATTCCCAGACCTTCAATTATGTTACAAATCAGAATTCTAGCAAGAATAGGGGCATGGGAGAGAGGGAGAGAGATGAGGTGATTCAGAGGGAAAGAGAGAGGGAGAGAGAGAAAGAAAGAGGGAAGGAAAGGGAAGAGAGGGGAAGTAGAAATTATATTGTCATCAGAGTATTCTGCAGGCAATTTGAACAAAAGGAATAATAAATGAAAAGTCTCAAAAATGGCATCAAGATATAATAGTGCTAAAGGATGGTGATTATTAAGATATCTGTTTGAGCTCTATGACAAAGGGAAGCAGCTACTAATATCTTGATGTTCCTTAATGACAATTTATTTTTTTAAAAGGTTGAATATAATTTCCTAGATTTGAGAAAAAGAAATAAATCGACACTATCACCATTTCTTACAGAACTTTAATGGAAGAGTTAGCACAATAAGGAGACAAAATGAACCCAGAAAGAAACAAGTAAATCCTTCTCAACAGGAAAGATGTGACAGTTTTGTGTAATACCAGTTAGAGTACAAATTTATATGCAAAATATTACAGAGAGGATTGAAAGAAGATGATAAATAATATTACTTTAAAAAAGTAAAGTAAGTAGTGTGGAGGAGGGAATGCAGGCAGTTTAATGGAAGACCCAGCTAAGTCATGTCATTCAAACACTTGCTTTGGTTGATGAAACAGGAAGGACAACAACCAAATGTGAAATGGAACAGATTTGCTGATATAATTATAGGCATTAATTTTTTCTCACTAATGATAATGGAATTATCTCATTTGGGATTAAATGTCAAGGGCACTTCAGAAGATAAGAGAAATGTACCTGGTTATAATCAAATATGCAGCAAAAATTATGCTGGAAGGAAACAATTTCAAAGGTCATAACTAAATGATTCCTTTGAGGATGAGCATTGGCTTATTCATCAAAAGTTCTAACATCCTTTACAAGAAGAGCTTCTTATATTTTACTTAGCTGTGAAGGTTAAGTGGTCATTTTTCCCGTGTTCCTCTATGTCCCATCATTCTGCCCTTCAAACTGGTGACTTAAGTCAACATTCCTCGGCCTTTTCAAATTCTTTTCCTTATTTTTCATATGAAAATCTTTCTTTTCTTCCCTCCATGTTAAAGCAATGCCTAACTTTTCCTGATAAATTGGAAAATGTCAAAGTGTTCCTGAAGTTGCTTTACCCTCTCTTTTCAGGGGGAGACCAGTTTACAATTTGAGAACAGATTACAGTCATTTATTTGACCATGACCAAAATGCAAATACTGCATGCTATATGCATGACACAATGTATTGTGCAACTCACTAAAGTTACTCTATCCTTGTTGATTGCTGAAAATAAGATCTCCAGACTTCTGTCATCATGCAAGTAACTCCTCTGCTTACTAAGGGCTTTAACTCTGCAGTGGTCACTTTATGCACTTCATTAATGCCCTTTCCTTTCTTAAAGACCATGATACCTTGATGACCATACCTAACTTTTCTAGTAAACCTTTCTTACTGACCTGTTTCTTTGTCTCCTCCATTTGTCTTACCTTAACAACTAGTCATAATTACTTTGGCTTACAGTCTCCCTTCTCCTCCTCTAAGAGCCCTGTTCCTTCTTCTACTCATCAAGTCTTTTCCTCAGATTCTTATGTTTGCATTTCTTCTGCTTTCCCCTGATTTCCTCTTGGGCTGGATCATTTCAGGTATTCCTACTTCTTTTCCTCCTCTATATTTCTTTCACAACTCCAAATCCTTTTTTCATAGTTCTATCATTTTTTGATCACCTCACTTCTCCCTATTTACTAACTGCTTCCTTGCTGACCACAAACATACCCATGTCTCCCCTATCAATTAAAAAAATCATTTGATACAACCATCTGCACTAGTTGTTACATATGCACACATAACGATATATGTGCACATGTTTGTATATTATATATATAATATGCATGTATATATGTATGTATTATATCTTCTATTTCTTGGCAAAATTTCTTGAGAAAGTCATCTACAGTAGTTGCCTTCACTTACCCTCTCCTCCCTGATTTTCAAAATTTCTGCTGTCAGACCTCTGAACTCATTATTCCAATGGTAATACTTTCTCCAAAGGTACCAATGATCTCCTAATTGATAAAACTAATGGCCTTTTCTCAGTTCTCATCCTTTTTGACTTCTTTGTAACCTCTACAACTGTTGATTCACCTCTTATTTGGGGTATTATCTCCCATGTAGATTTTCATGGCACTGCTCTCTCTTGGTTCTTCTACTACGTTTCTGACTACTCCATGGTCTCCTCTGTTGGATCTTCCTAGATATCATACTTACGTCATAGATGTCCCTCAAGAGTCTATGCTTTGCTTTCTTCTCTTCTCTCTGATCATATCATTTCCTGTGAGTTCAATTGTTATCTCTGTGCAAATGATCCTTAATTCTATTTGCCAATCTCTTCAGACTTCCAGTGTTATTTTCAACTGCCTATTGGACCTCTCAAATTCAATATGTCAAAAACTGAAATCAGCATCTTTCAAACTTCCCCATTACAGTTGAGGACAACATCATTCTCACAGTCACTAAGGCTCACAACCTAGTTATCAATCTCAACTCCCCACCTCTTTTTTCTTGAAATCTCTGATTTCTTTTGCAACTCATCTCAAATGTCTCCTTTGTGACGTTTCCCCATCTTCCTGATGGCTACAGCCTTCCCTTCCAAAGCTGTTAGAATATGCTTTATATATGTTTTATATACAACCATGTATGTACATTTTCTCTCCCTATCCACATTAGCAATGGAAGCTCCTTCAAAAGATCTGTTTAGTTTTTATCTTTGTATCACCACAGTTTTGCAGAGTGCCTACATAAAAAAGGGCTTAATAAACGTTTGTTAATTGAATGACTTATTTTATACATTACTCATTTATGGCAAAATCCTAAACCAGTTAACAAAAGAGTTCCTCTAACATACCCAAGAATAGGGAATACGATAATTCTGAAGAGCAC
>JAQQSK010008450.1:0-13506 GCA_028658325.1 Potorous gilbertii
GACCAATATTCCATTCTGCATAACAAAATAGGATAAAAAATATGATTATATGGTTTAGACACAAAGGGAGATATAATTATTTAAATTAGGGGAACATCCGGAAAATTACCTGTCCAGTCTATGGATAAGAGAAAAGTTTGTGATCAAGGAAGAAATAAAGAGAAATTAGGGAAGCAAAATAGCTAATTTCAAATACATGACATTAAAAGGCTTTTTCATTGTCTTTATTTGAATGAAAAATCTTTTGTATTGTGTTCGTATAGTTCCCGGGTATTCTATCTTGTCTTCAGTAATTTTAGATAGACTTTATCTTTGTCTTCCGGCTGAGTTCTGTTGGTGATATATAGAAATACTGATGACATATGTGAATTTATTGTATATGCTGCCACATTGCTAAAGGTGTTATTTCCACTAGATTTTGTTGTTGTTGATTCTTTAGAGTTTTCTAAGTATACCATTATATCATCTGCAATGTAATAATTTTATTTACTCAAGTTTTGTTGTCTTATTGTTATAGCTAGTAATTCTAATATAATATTAATACTATTAGTGATAATGGACATTGTTGTTTCACCCCTGATCTTACTGGAAAGTTTTCTAGTTAATCCCCATTAACGATAGTGCTTGTTCTTTATTATTGATGTACACTAATTATAATTTTAAGAAAGACTCCATTTGTCCCTATACATTCTTTCTTTCTTGAAGGGAATGGGTACTGTTTTTCCACATCTTTTTCTGAATGTTTTGATATAATCAGGCAATTTTTGTTGCTTTTGATATTGTCATGGTCAATTATGCTTAGAGTCTTCCTCATGTTGTTTTCATGTTTTTTTAATTTTTTTTACAGTAGCTCTTTTTTAAGTTTATTTTTAACACAGTTTATAACAGATAAAGCAATTTGAAATTTTGGTCAGGTGATATATCTTTTTAAAGCATTTACAATATAGATCACAATTTTTTTTTAATCATAAGCCAACAGAGACACAGAAAATATTTATGTTGCTGACTTCACAATCTCTTGATCTAATTATCTCCTCAGTATTACTAAGAAGAAAAAGACCCTAACTTAATGTTGTTGGTCTAAAGTTCTATGCCTAATACCTTAATTTTAGGCAGCCTACGATGTTCCTCTGCCCATAATCTATAATTGAATAGATTTGGTATTGAGCTTACATACCTTTTGACTATAGGGAATTGTCATCAAGAGTGGGAACATTGCAGGGAAACAATATCTCCCCAACTTAATGTCTATTCCAGGCAGGAATAGATGGTCTGCTTGTATTCAGTCAGGCTTAAAATCTGCCAGGTCTCATTGGGGAAATTGAGTCCAGATAATCCCCCTCAGCTCATGCCGAACAGCTGCTCTCCCACTTTTCCCTTGAGATCACCTATGAAGTTCATACCAGCATCTCATGAGCATACTGGCATGATGTAATGGAGGCTCGGATTGCCTTTCTTGCTTCCCATGCCTGGAGTTAGACTCAGAAGAACAGTCACTTAGTAGTCCTGCGTCATCTAAAAATGATAAGTTCCTATAACCAGGTTTAAAATAATGATTATAGTTTCACTTTGGTTAAGGAACATCTTTTAGGCAAGTCTTAAGTGACTTACATGACTTTCTATACATGTTCTAGTTCCTGATTAAATGGCAATCATAAAATCAAGTTTACCATTAAACCTTCCATCAATTCCATCAATGCCAAATTTTATCAGAGGTTACCTTCCTCTTGGAAAGTTAGAATGAAATTCTTTTCTCCAAACTAAAGATGTCATTGATTTATTCTCAGTAATTAATTCAGTCTATTGTTTTAATACTAATTGCTTTTACCTCACTTTGTAACATGACCAGTTTTTCTCCCCATCATCCCCCTCCTCCCACTTCCTAATACCTTGCATTCTGGTTGCTCCTTCCCTCAATGTACCCACCCCTCCATCACACTCCATCCCTGTCCTATCCCCATCTTCCTTCTTTTTTTGGCAGGGCAAGATAAATTTCCATATCCCTATTCCTGTAATTCTTATTTCCCAATTACAAGCAGTAAAAATTCTCAATATTCCTTTCTACTACTTTGAATTCCAACTACTCTCCCTCCCCCACCTCTTCCCAGCCTCTCTAAGAAGGGAAGCCATTCAATACAGACTAAACATGTCTTGTTTTGCAAAAGACTTCCATAATAATCATGTTGTGTAATATTAAATATATTGCCCTCTGACTTACCCTAGCCCCCTTATTTCCCCCCCTACAATTGACTTTGTCTCTTCTCGAAAGTGTTTATTTCTAGTGACTCCCTGATCCCATTTGCCCTCACTTCTAACATTCCCATCGCTCCACTTGTTGCCTCCTCTCCTACTTTCTCATAGTGTGATATAAATTTTCCTATCAAATTTAGTGCGCATGTTATTCCTTCCTTCAGCCACATGTGGGGAGTGTAGCTTTATCCCCCCTTCTCCCTTGTCTCCTCCATTGAATAAGATTTTTCTTATCTCTTTTATGATTTATAGCCTAGCCCATTTCATTCCTCCCTTTCTCTTCCCGGAATTTTCCTCCTTCACCCCTTAATTTTTATTATTTTTGCGTGTGTGTATGTAGGTGAATATCATCTCTTCTAACATAACATACCCTGTACTCTCTATCTATGTGTGTGTGTGTGAGTGTGTATGTACAATCTCTCCAACTACCCAAATACTGAGAAAAGATTCAAGAGTTAAAAATATTTTCTTTCCAAGTAGTAATATAAACAGTTCAGCTTTAGAAATTCTTTTATGATTTTTCCCTCTGTTTATCTTTTCATGCTTCTCTTGATTCTTATCTTGGGAAGTCAAAATTCTAAATATAGATCTGGTTTTTTCTTCAACATGAAACCTTCAAATTTGTCTCTATCACTGAATGTTCATTTTTTCCCTTGAGGTGTTATATTCAGATATGCTGGGGAGGTAATTCTTGACTTCAGTCCCAGTTCCTTTGACTTCTGAAATATCTTACTCCAAGCCCTTCGATGCCTTAATGTTGAAGCTGCCAGATCCTGTGTTATCCTGATTGTATTTACACAGTACTCAAATTGTTTCTTTCTAGCTTTTGCTGTATTTTCTCCTTGTTCTGGGAACTCTGAAATTTGGCCACAATATTCCTAGGAGTATCTCTGATGACATTTCTTTCAGGGGGAGAACGGTGAATTTTTTCAATATCTATTTTGCCCTCTGATTCTATAACATCAGAGCAGGTTTTCTTGATAATTCCATGGAAGATAGTATCTAGGCTATTTTTCTGATCATGGCTTTCAGGTAGCCCAACAATTTTTAAATTATTTCTCCTGGATCTATTTTCCAGGTCAGCTGTTTTTCCAATGAGTTCTTTCACATCATCTTTTTTTTTTAATTTTTGGTTTTAATTACTAACTTCTTGGTTTAGCTCATAGTTATTCTTTTCCCTGGACTCAATTCTCTCTTTCAATGAATTATTTTGTTCGGTGAGTTTTTGAACCTTCTCCTCCATTTGGCTAATTCTGCTTTTTAAACCCTCCTTCTCGTCTTTGGCTTTTTGGACCTCTTTTTCCAATGGAGTTAGACTCTTTTTAAAGCTGCTACTTTCTTCAACATTTTTTTGGTTCTCCTTTAGTAAGCTGCTAAATTGTTTTTTAAGGTCTTTTATTTCCTGAACCAAGTTTAAGTCTCCTTTAGAGGAAGAACCCATGACTTCCTCTAGCAGGATGCCTTGTCCTTCCTCATCTGAAGGGATGCGGGGAGATATCGGGTCCCCAAGAAAGTAACCTTCTATGGTCTTATTTTTTCCCTTTTTTCTGGGCATTTTCCAAGCCAGTTATTTGACTTCTTAGTTTTTTTCTCCACACCCACCTCACCTCCAGATCTGCCCAGCTTAGGGGCTGAGATTCAAATGCTGCTTCCCAGCCTCAGGGCAGGGCTGATATTCAGTGTGAAATCAAGTTCAGGTGCTCAGGTTGGGGTAGGGTGGCCACACGGGGCTCAGTTCCCTCAGGGGGCTTATGTGGAGACCTTTGACAATCGATCCGAGCTTCTGCAGCCTTTGGGAGCCCCTGTCCACTGCTGCCACCACTGCTGCCTCTCGAGGGTGCCTGAGTTATGGAGACACCCAACTCCCCTCTCAGCCAGCCAAAAAGACACTCTCATTGAACTTTGGCGCCTGTGGGTGGAGGGACCTGCGTGGCTGCTGGAGATTCTGCCCCTGAAGCCTGCCTGCTCGGATCTGTTCCCCTTGGTGCCTCAGCCAAGGTGGGGTTGGACTCTGCTCCAGATCCGGTGGGTGACAGACCTTTGGTGTCAGTTTTTCAGGTTTCTCTGGAACAGAAATCTCCTCTACTCCATTGTTCTGTGACTTCTGCTGCTCCAGAATTTGTTGGGAGCTTTTTTTACAGGTATTTTATGGGTTGTGGGTTAGGAGCTAGCATATGTGTGTCTTTCTACTCCTCCATCTTGGCTCCTCTGAGTCTTCCTAATGTTAAAGCAGGTCGGTGTTACTGGTTTAAATTTCGCCTGCCCATATCTTTTGATATATTACTCTAATTTCCTTGCAAATATTTTATTTAATGTTTTTGCATCAATATTTATTAGGGAAGTCTATTTTGTTTCACGATGGTTTATCAGAACAATATTTGTGTCATAAATTACCATATTATGCCAACCATATTTTTCTAATAGTTGAGATAATATTGGAGGTATTTTTCCCTTAAATATTAGGTAGAATTCACTTGAAAATCCAACTGATCACAGGAATTCTTTTTTCTTCGGGAACTCATGTCAATAGCTTGTTCAAATTATTTTCTAAGATAGGCTTGCTTAATATTTAATTTCCTCTTCTTTATATTTGAGTAAGTTATACTGTAGTAAATATTCATCCATTTCATTTAGATTATTTTTTTACTGGTTTAAAATTGGGCTAAAGTCCACCTAGTACATAGGTAATAGGCTGCCACTTTCCAATGACTTTTGTGACACAAACATTTTGCTGTTTCATCAGTAAACCATGCATATTTCTTTTGTTCTTCAGTTGATTCATCATATCCCTCATTCTATTTTACCTCATATCTATATTTTATCAAGGACTTTTTGAACTGTTGCTTTGGTTCAGGGGGTGTTTCATTTTCTTCAGTATATATCTTTGGCACAGATTCATGTAATGCAGAAATTCCACTTTTGCCTGTTTTAGATCTACTTTCAATATAGTATTTCCTTGTAATTATGCTAGCTTCTTGTGCACACCCAATTCTGTGAGAAGCTGGGGTATTCATTACCCAGGTCATAATCATAATTCCAGACCTTAATATTACCTCATGGCCCAAAGTCAGTTGCTTACTCTCTACCAAAGTTCAGTATTCAGCTAACAACTGATATTCAAGAGGGGTTTATTGAATTCCATCCAGATGAAGGGAATTTCCTTGACGAAAATCTGTTTTTTGTTGTTGTTGTTTTTTGTATTTTTTCTTCTTTTTTAAATTAATTCCTTTTTATTTTTTTTCAGTGTTTTACAATCACTGCCATATATCTTAGATTTTTTCCCTCCTTACCCCGCCCTCACCATTCCCTCCTTGAAATGGTATAAAATTTTATATAGGTTGTACACAAACATTCTTGTTTAACATTTTTCACCTTAGTCATGTTGCACAGAAGAACTGAAAAGAATGGGAGAAATCATAACAAAAAGTAAAACAAAGCATAATACTAAATAAAATAGTATGCTTCATTCTGTAATCAAATTCTATAGTGCTTTCTTTGGTTGTGGAAGGCATTTGGCCTCAAGAGTCCACTACGAATTGTTTAAGTCCTTGTATTGCAATAAAGTGCTAAGTCTACCAGAAAAATTCCTCTCACACTGTGCCTATTGCTATGTACAATGTTTTCCTTTTTCTGTTCCTTTCACTCAGCATCAGTAATATAAGTGTTTCCAGGCCTCTCTGAAGTCTTCCTGTTCATCATTTCTTATACCACAATAGTATTCCACTACATTCATATACCACAATTTATTCAGCCATTCCCCAATTGATGGGCATCCCTTTGATTTTCAATTTTTGGCCACTACAAAGAGAGATGCTATAGATAATTTTGTACATGTGGGACCCTTTCCCATTTTTATAATTTCTTTGGGATACAGTCCTAGAAGTGGTATTGCTGGGTCAAAAAATATACACATTTTTGTAGCCCTTTGTGCTTAGTTCCAAATTGCTCTCCAGAATGATTGGATCAACTCACAGTTCCACTAACAATGAATTAGTGTTCTAACTCTCCCACATCTTCTCTAATATTTATCATCTTCCTGTTTTTTCATGTTAGCCAATCTCAAAAGTGTCATGATGTACCTCAGAATTGTTTTGATTTGCATATCTTGAATCAATAGTAATTTATTGCATTTTTTATATAACTATATGGCCTTAAGTTCTTCCTCTGAAAATGGCCTGTTCATCTCCTTTGACCATTTATCAACTGGGGAATGACTTCTATTCTTGTACATTCGACTCAGTTTTCTATATATATTTTAGAAATGAGTCCTTTCTCACAGATACCAGTTACAAAAATTCTTTCCCAGTTTTCTCCTTCTCTCCTAATCTTCTTTGCATTGGGTTTGTTTACACAAAAACTTTTCAATTTAATATCAAAATTATCTGTTTTTCACTTCATAATGCTTTCTATCTCTTGTTTAGTGAAAAATTTCTCCATCCTCCATAAATCTATTGAATACACTATTCATTACTTCACTAATTTGCTTTTGGTATCAATCTTTATACCTAGATCATGTAGCCATTTGAACTTTATTCTTTTTTTACAGTATCTATGACCAGTTTCTGCCACACTGTTATCCAGATTTCCCAGAAATGTTTGTCAGTGATTTCTCATCCCAGAAGCTGGGGTCCTTAGGTTTATCAAACAGTAGATTGCTATATTCATTGACTACTGTGTCTTGAGTACCTAACCTAGTCCACTGGTCTACCCATATGTTTCTTAGCTAGTACCAAATGGTTTTGATAATTGCTGTTTTATTATATAATTTGAGATCTGGTGGAGCTAGACCACCTTCCCTAGCATTTCTTTTCATTATTTTCCTTGATATTCTGGACCTTTCATTCTTCCAGATGAATTTGGATATTATTTTTTATAAATCTACATAGTAATTATCTGATTGTTTGGTATGGCACTGGATAAGTAAATTAATTTAGTTAGATTTGTCATTTTTATTATATTAGCTTGGTCTGCTCATGAGCAACTGATATTTTTCCACTTACTTAGATCTGACTTTATTTGTGTTAAGTGTTTTGTGATTGTGTTCATATAGTCTCTGGGTTTCTTTCAGCAGGTAGACTCCCAGATATTGTATAGTGGATACACCAAAATCTTAACGGTACATTTCAGCTTTGTTGTTTTTCCATAAACTCCAGTTTGCACATCCACCCTTTAAAATCACTTGTAATTCCACTGGGTCACGTGGCATAGGCCATAAATCTAGGGTCAATTGTATAGTGGTCTTTCCTTCTTCAAAAGCTTTACTTTGTTCATCATGTATCCAATTTTGGTATGTAAGGATTTCAAAATTTTCCCAGATGCAGTATATGAAATCAACAATATCCAAGTTATCCTATAAACCCATGGACCTCTTTCTTATTGGTGGGCATGGGAAAATCCTGAATCTTTTGTCAAACTTTCAGAAGAATCTCTCATAGCCCCTTATTTCATTGCATAACCCCAAATTTCTGTTTTGCACGGGTCTTTGAATCTTTGCAGGATTAATTTCCTACCATTTGCATTTCATATGCTCAATTTCCCAACTCTTCTCCCCTTCTTTCACAATTTTTCCCCCTGTATCCTAATTTCATCTATGTAGTGAATAAACTGTAGAGCAGGTTGTTCTAATTCATCCAAATATTCAATCACAGTCCTTTGTCCAATAGTGGGGCATGCAGATATTCTTGTGACAAGCATGTAAAAGTGAAAGCAAATCAGTCTCATTGTTTCAAATCTATTGGGATAGTAAAAATAAAAAAGGATAGGCTAAGTCAATAACTGTGGACCAAGTCCTATCATATTTCTGGATCTTTTCTATTAAGGGAATGGTATCTGGAACAGCAGCATACAAGGGAGGATTCGCTATATTCAGATAGCTACAATTCACTGTCATCCTCCATGTGCCATCTGACTTTTGTACTGGCCACACAGGAGTATTCCATCTAGTACTTGTAGGGACTAGTACTCCTGCCTCAATATATTCCTTTATAATAGTGTTGATTTCATTTTTCCCACCTGGCATGTGATACTGCTTTAAAGTAGTTATGTCAGAAGGTTCAGCTAAAGTTATTGGGTCCATTTTTATTTTACCCCTTAAAACTGTATTAATTATTATCTTCCTTACTCAGAATTAGTCTCTCCCCTAGGGTAAATTTAAAGCTATACGTCTCAGTATATCTATTCCAATGATATATTCAGGAATGTGTATAACCAACAAGGTATATTCTGTCTTAGATGATTGTCCAATTTTCGTCATTAGTTTGACTTGTCTGGTTGATATTCCAGTCCTTTCCAGTCCTGTGATGGTGACAGAAATTCTATGTTTAAACTTATCAGGAGTTTTACATATAAGGAGGACTTCTCCTCCAGTATTTATTAAAGGCCTAGGTACAGTATTTGATCCATTTTTCCAATATATGGTCAAATTGATGTGGGGTCTGTAATGCCATCTGTATATTTTTTTAATCTGAGCTGAGGCAAAGCCAATTTTCTATTCTCTCTGAAGATGTGACAAAGTTGGAAAAAAAACATAGGGGCAGTTCTTACTTCTCTGTGTTGTCTAGTATCAAATCCATTTTCTTGGTACATTTTGTATAACTTATTAGCTGGTATACCAACTATTCCTCCAAATCATACCCCTGCTCTTGGGGCAGCTAGGTGATGCAGTGTACAGACCACCAGATCAAGAGTCAGGAGGACCTGAGTTCAAATCTCACCTCAACTTGACACTCACTAGCTGGATGACCTTGGGCAAGTCACTTAACCCCCATTGCTTCATTCTGGGTCATCAACAGTCATCCTGATGAATATCTGGTCACTGGATTCATATGGCTCTGGAAGAGAAGTGAGGCTGGTGACATGCACATCCCTTCTTCACTCAGAACAAAGTCAAGTGTAAGTCATGTCATTATTTCTCTGGTGGCATGGTCTTCTTCAGCAACAAAGGAGGAACACATAACCTTGCTCTCACTGGAAGAGTAAACAATTCTTTTCTTGTCATTCTATTCTGACTTTCAATCAGCTGGGCTCTTTACTCTTTTCCCTCAAGGACATTTATCTTTCCCTCAGTTCCCTAAGTCACTTACCTGTGAAATCTTGTCTAGCATCTCCAAAAGAGGGTACCCTACTTCCTCAGTTATTAGAGTCAGAACTAGATGCTTGTCAGCAGGAGGAGCTGTCTTAACTATATATTCCTGTGGGAAACTGCAAAGTGGGTATCATAGCATGCATCTGCATTTCTAATCATCACTACAATCTTCATTATCTCCTCCTTTAACTTTCTCATACAGTCCTTAATAAATACCAGGGTCTATCTCCATTAGACTACACAGAGTAAGTAAGGTACTGCTTACTGCATCCTTCTTTAGCCAAAGCTAACAGAGAAATTGTATTGTTATTTCATTGCATATGGTAATCTCTAAAATCTTGCTGTACACAAGTATTCTAATAACTATAAATTTCAAACAATCCATGCCATCTACCAATACTCCTCCTGCCCTTTCATTTCTGATTCTGACCATCCAAGGTATTCATGATTTTCCCATCCTTTGGGTAAACCTATTCAAAGTATTTGTGCCCTCCTGCTGGTAAAATCCTCAATCATCTCCCTAAACACTGCATTGCTCCCCTAGTTCTCCTTTTTCTGACTTAGTATTGGGCATGCTTCTGCCTGAGAAGCCTCTCCCTCCAGCATTGTTTCATTCTCCCCCTATAACTTTGTCACATTTTACTTTGATGAACTCTCCTAGCAGTCATCACTGTGGAGACTAGACTCATACTATACCAAGGCTGTAACCGCTTTCCTTTTGTTATTTTTTTCTTTCTCTTAACTAAATGAAGAGTAGTTTGTTCTTCCAACACCCGAGATCCTTAGCTTTCTCTTCTAAAAGAGAGGTCAAAGGTTGAGATTTCCCATGCAAAGTAGCTAAAGCTCTTTTTCCATCTGAATTTTTCCTTCAGCAACTAGTTTCTCTTTTTTACACATAACATGGTAACCTGCTAATAAAATTCAGCCTCTCCTACACACCACTGTTAGGTCTATCCCTGGTTGTACTGATATTCTTTTCAAAAATCTTTCCAAGTCTCTAGGTTCCCCCTACTGTAACCTCAGTTTCCAATTTTCATAGGGGCCAATGCTTTTATCTTGGATATCTATTTTTTCCTCTAAAGCCTTTATGCCTCCAAACAGAGGTTTTATACACTGTGATCCTGTTTGTGACACCAAATGTATAGGAAGGCAATATTTACAGCACCAACAACAACTATGAATATACCAATGTCGTTCTGAATTGCAAAGTATAACAGACTCTCCATATAGAAGGCAGAATAAAAACATTTATTTAGATACCAGAAAGTCAAATGCCAAGACCAGAAACCCAAATCTGTCATAGTATCCAGGAAGTCAATAGAGATTGTCACTGCAGGGGACAGCACCATTCCCAAGCCTCCTCCATTTCCACCTTGCTGGTGCCTTCCTACAAGCAAACGCTCACACCCCTAGTTTTGCCTGGCTACTTCCTCTCTCTACTCTGCCCTAACTGTTATTACAAACTTCCTCCAAGTTCTGTTTCACCCTTCCTGTTCCATCTGTTCAGGAAGTTCCTGCCACTTGTTCCATGTGATTTAAGTAGATCATAAGAGTCTATTAATGGGTGGGAAAGATCTTCAAATTAATCAACAAGTACATTAACAATACAACTCCCAGTGGAACCAAGATGGCGGAGTGAGAGCAAGTACTCACCTAAGCTCTAGGACAGACTCGTTCAAATAATTTTATAAAGAGAATCTCAACAAATTTTATAGTGGCCAAATCTACTAGGAGAAATAATGTGACAGATTTCCAGCCCAGGACAGTTTGGAAGGTTAAAGGAAAGGATCTCTTGAGAGGGACCAGAAGAATGCAGAGCATGCAGTGTGCAGGGTGTGTCAGTATGGACTCTGCCAGAGCAAAGCCAAGGAGGAAAACCAGGGTGGTCTAAAGCAGCAGTAGGACTACGGATTTTCAAATATATAAGCCCAGGACAGGAGGCACCATAGATAATGAAGCAACATCAATACTAAACACATATACTCCAAGTGATATAGTATCTGAATACTTAGAGGAGAAGATAAATGATTTACAGGATGAAGTAGACATCAAAGCTCTACTAGTGGGGAACTCAACCTCCCCCTCTCTGAACTTGATAAATATAACCTTAAAATAAACAAGAAAGAATTTAAGGAGTTGAATAAATCTCTAGATAAGGTAGATATGATAGATATCTGGAGAAAACTGAATGGAAATAGAAAGGAATAAATCTTTTCTCTCAATAATACACTGTGCATACACAGAAATTGACCATGTACTAGGGCATAAAAACCTAATAACCTGTGCAGAAAGTCAGAAATAGTCAATGGATCCTCAGATCATAATGAAACAAAAATTGTATGAATAAAAGGCCATAGAAAGAGAAACCAAAAATTAACTGGAAACAAAATAATGCCAAAGAATGAGTGGACGAAACAACAAATTATAGAAACAATCAAAAGCCTCATTCAAGAGAATGAAAATAATGAGACAACTTACAAAACAGGTGGGATGCTGCAAAAGCAGTTCTTAGGAGAAGTTTTATATCTTTGAATGACTACCTGAATAAAATAGAGAAAGAGAAGATCGATGAATTGGGCATCCAGTTCAAAAAGTCAGATATTGAAAAGCCTCAAGAAAATACCAAATTAGAAATACTGAAAACCCAAGGAGAGAGTAATAAAATTGAAATTAAGAAAATCATTGAACTAATAAATAAAATTAGGAATTGGTTTCATGAAAAAAAATAAAATTGGTAAAGTTTGGGTCAATTTTATTTAGAAAAGGAAAGGAAAAAACTAAATTACCATTATCAAAAATGAAAAATTTAAACTCAACTCCAACAAGGAAGAAATTTAAAGAATAAGTAGAAATTACTTTACCCAATTATATGATGAAAAATTGGACAACCTAACTGAGATAAATAAATATTTTTTTTAAAAAGTACAAATTGCCTAGTTTAACAGAAGAGGAAGTTTAATAGTTAAATAACCCGGGCAGAGCAAAGATGGTGGAGTAGAAAGACTCACATATGCTAGCTCCAAACCCACAACCTATAATTATGTATAAAAAGAACTCCCAAAAAATTCTGGAACAGTGGAGCCACGCAGCAACAATGTGAAGGAGATTTTCATTCCAGAGAGTCCTGAAAAACTGATCCCAAAGGTCCATCACGCACCGGACGGGAGAGGAGCCCAGCCCTGTCCTGGGCGCGTGGCAGTGAGAAGAGCAATCAGATCCGAGCAAGCTTCAGGGACAGAATCTCCAGCGGCCGTGAAGGTCCCTCCACCCACAGGTGCACAGGTCAGTGAAAGAGACATCTGGACGGGCTGAGAGGGGAGCAGGCTTTCTCCATGATTTGGGGCCCCTCAGGAGGCAGCAGCAGAGGCAGAAGGTGGATAGAGGCTCCCAGAGCAACCAGAAACTCAGCAGCAGCTCCATTACAGAAGGTATCTGCATAAACCCCCTGAGGGAACTGAGCCTGGGTGGCTGCCCTACCCCCACCTGAGCACCAGAATTTAAGTTCCCATTGAATAGCAGCCAGGCCAGCCGCCGAAAGCCCTGAATCTGGGGAGCAGCATTTGCATCTCACATTTCAAGCACTAGCTGGGTAAATTTGGGCAGGGGTGGAGAGGACTCCCAGAAGTCAATTAATTGGCTGGGAAAATGCCCAGAAAAGGGAAAAAAAAAATAATACCATAGAAGGTTACTTTCTTGGGGAGCAGATGATTCTGCCCTTTCTCTCTGACGAAGAAGAAAACTGCTTACCACCAGTTAAAGACATAAGAGTCAAGGCCTCTGTATCCCAAACATCTGAAATAGATATCCAATGGGCCTTGGAAGAGCTCAAAAATTATTTTGAAAATCAAATTAGACAGGTGGAGGAAAAACTGGGAAGAGAAATGAGAGAGAAGCAAGAAAAGCATGGAGACCCAAAAAAATGCTGAAGAAAATAACACCTTGAAAAATAGGCTAACTCAATTGGCAAAAGAGGTGCAAAAAGCCAATGAGGAGAAGAATGCTTTCAAAAGCAGAATTAGCCAAGTGGAAAAAGAGGTTCAAAAGCTCACTGAAGAAAATAGTTCTGTCAAAATTAGAATGGAACAGATGGAGGCTAATGACTTTCTGAGAAACCAAGAAATCACAAAACAAAACCAAAAGAATGACAAAATGGAAGAGAATGTGAAATATCT
>JAQQSK010008451.1:0-13506 GCA_028658325.1 Potorous gilbertii
GTAATTGGGAAATAGTTAATGAGATAAAAATGTATCCAAAAGAAAGTAAATGACTAAAGCAAAGATAAATTTTATCTTTTTCAAGGATATACTTTATAAAGACTTTATGTGGGGAAGGAACCAGATCAATAGAAAAGGAAACCCACTGGGAAGGGAGGGATCTAATGGGTCAACAAGCTACGCTCTTTCTCACTGAAGGCTTATGGGGGATGCTTCTTGTTGTTGGGTGAGGTAGAGCCTTCGCATCTTTGGCCAATGAGCTAAGCTAGATTCAAATGACTAATTTAGAACTTAAGTAGTAAGGCACTTTGAGGGAGAGACAGGAAGCATAATGTGCCAGAAGAGTTAAACCACTCTTCAAACCTTGATTCAGAGATCTCAGAATCGGAACCCAAAAGTCCGGGTAGTGATAGTCTGTTCCCTAGGCCCCAAACTATAAGCCCAGCTTGGTCTTCATAGCCATCTTATAAAGAAGCAATATGTGGAAAAGGAGCTCACCTTCCTTACCGAAAGCTATACCAGCCACTAACTCACATAGTCTCACTAGTCTCAGGCAGGTAAGCCCAAGAACCCTAGGAATGGCACTGCCATCCCAACCACCAGTCTTGATTTCAGTTTGGGCCTGGAAGACATCTCTGTAAGTCACACCTTTAGGATCAACCCTTGTGGTGGTATGACTTGGCAACGTTTTTGCAGATGCTAAAGCCCCTTCCCGCTCTGCAACCAGCCGCTGAAGACCCTGAAAAGAAAGTTCCAAAGTCTTTGAAAAATGGCTCAAATTCTGAATCACGATTATATCTAAAACAACATTAAAAAAGATAAATTCATTACGAGCCACCCTGCCACTACACCCTAAGTACTATTGGATCTTTCCATCTGACTTGTAGTCGAAAATGACTATATATGTTAGGTACTCCCCATTACAATGTAAAATTCTTCACAGTAGGCACCATTTCTGCTTTTGATTTGTATTACTAGTATTTACCGTGTATTTACTACCGTATTTGTGCCTTAAAAACTCCATTTTAGATTACTATGGTGCTGCCTATAGTCCTTGCTCAGGATCTCTATGCTATACAGTCTGGCATTGTCACCCTCTTGTCTGCAATGGATACACTTCCTGTCTTGGTCTCTTGAAATTGATGGTTTTCTTTAAGTCTTAGCCCAAGCACTACTACAAATACATGAAGTCTTCCTTGGTTCTTTCAACTTCTAAAGCATCCAACTCAAATATACCTTGAATTCATTTTTTTAAATTTTATTGATTTTTTTTTATATTACAAATATTTGCAGATTGTTCCCATTCCTTGAGAGGTCTCATGTAATAAAGTAAAGCAATTAAGTATTTTTTTTAAAAGTGGCTTATCTAAAAGTGAGTGTAACATTTTATAATTGGAACCCTGTCTCCTTATCTCTCTATTTTTACAAAATTAACAGAAATCTATTTTTTCTTTTTCTGCACCCCACTATTGAAAAACAAATGAAAACACTATCTTATAATAAATGCGTAGTCAAACAAAACAAGCTCACTCAATGGCACACGCTATAACCATCACTTCTCTTTCATGTATCCATTTTAAACATATTCTCTATTTACACTGCCACAAGTTTCTTCCCAATCTAGTATATTTTCTACTCAGTTGTCAGACGATCTTCCTCAAATGAAGGTTTGACCATGTCATTTTCCTACTGAGCAAACACCAGCGGTTAACTAGCACCTCCAAGATCCAATATAAAATCTTCTGTTTGGCATTCAAAGCCTGTCTACCACCACCACCATCTTTCAAGTCTTCTTCTAAGCTGCATTCCTTATTTACTCTGCAATATAATGTACACTGGCCTCCTTGGTACTCCATCTGGCTCTTCCTCAGGCCTATGTTATCTCCCTCCTCATTTCTGCTCCCTGCAAGTCCTACACCTTTTGCAAGAAACTTCTCAGTCCCCTTTAATTCCAGTACCTTCCTTCCCTATGTGGATTATCTCCAATTTATGCTGTACACAGCATTTTTGTAGATAGTTGTTTTCATGTTGTCTCCTCCATCAGACTGTGAACTTCTGCTTTTCTTTGCGCTGAGCACAGTGTTTGGTGTTTAATAAATGTTTATTGACTGACTGACTTTATATGTGTCCATGTTATCTCTCCATTAGAATGTAAACTCCTTGAGGGAAAGGATTGTTTCACTTTTGTCTTTGTATCCCTAGCATTTAGCCCAGTCTGGCACAGATGTATATTGTCTGATGGATGGATGCAACCTGTACAAATGCCTTGACTTTCTAGCTGTGCCTAGTCAGTCCCTTAGGGACCAAAGTGGAGAGAAGGTGTTATGCTTGTACTCACTACCGAGTTGGACTACCACTGGATTATCTCTAAAATCTCCTCTAGACACCAAATCCTCTGATCCAATCAGAACACAGATTAGAGAGCATGCTGAGAATCTGTAATGGTTAGAGAATTATCCGTTTGCTCAGTGAGCAAGTTAATGAAGACTGTGGTAGTATAAGTCAGAGATGAAGGTTATGAGCTAATGTGAGTAACTCAGGGTCTGTTCAAATATGGAGCCCTGGAAGTGACTGTAAGAGAGGTAGGGTAAAGGTGTGTCTGGATGTGGCAGCATTTGCCCTTAGGGCGAACTCTTTGACTTAAGGAGTGTGTTAAGAGTGAGGATTAGGGTGGTATGCAGAAGCAGAGGCCCAGTCTGTTTGCTCTAAGTCCTAGCGCCCTACCTATGGGGTGTTTTGTGATATCAGTATCTGATCACAATATCACAATTAAGAAGTAAGACTAATACGTTCAACAGGTGATGGCATGTTCTATGAGATGAGGCCCCAGGGCAGCTCCAATAGAACAGGAGCTCAAATTACCCATCTAGAAAATACCAAGCCAAGTCTTCTGAATCCGAGTTAAGTATGCTTTCCATCATACCATGCCACCTTGAGTGTGCCAAAGAAGACTTTACTATTACCTTCTGATGCTGTGCACATGTGGTATAGCCAAGGGTGCTGTCAGGAGCCCTCTTTTCTCCTTGTTCTTTTCTAGTTCTTCTCTCTCTGTCTTTCTGTCTCTCTTTGTCTTGACTTTGACATAAAATTGAATATGCACTTGATATAAATTTTGTGTTTACTTATCTGTGTACATATTGTTTCCCACAATCTCTGGTAGAATATAAGCTCTTTGAAGGTAGGAACTGTTTTGATCCTGTCTTTTTATCCCCAGTACCTAGGGTAGCATTTTGCAAATACATATAGTCTGTACTTCATACATGTTTATCAAAGGGAATTTGTTTTGGACACTTTCTCCAAAGACTGTCGTATTTTTCAGTGTTCTGGAACACCAGCAACTTGGCAGGTTTCATTAGTCTCCTTTAAACGCTTCCTCATTTATCTGATGCTTACACCTGAAAATATTCATTGAAAACTATTACCAATAATCAATTTATGTGTGAAACCCTTAGGATGTGGATGATAATGCTGAATTGGGCATTGTAGTACTGGTTCTGATACCAAATTTAGTACTGGTTTTGATGTCAACTAGCATGAGTATCATGAGATTCAAATGAGATAATGCATATAAAGCACTGAGCAAACCTTAAAACACTATATAAATGGCACTTATTGTTGTTATTAGCTAATTATCAAGTCTCTAGTCTAATGATGACGTGCATTTCCTGACCCTTCTGTTCTGCTGAGTTCAAGTAATGTGTGTTTGTGGTTGTGTTTGTCCTTCGTTTTAGAAGAAGACTATCCCATTGGAGAAATGGTGACATGACTTGCACTTGATTTTGTTTTGAGTGACAGAGTGCCTCACTTTCTCCTCCTGAACCATGTGGGTTGAGTGACCAGATATTCATCAGGATGACTGGAGATGGCCCAGGATGCAACGGGAGATGTTGGTCTTTTTAGGCTGGTCTATTCAGGTAATCTTTTAGAGGAAGATAATTCCCATTGAGTGAATAAGCCTCCTTAAGAAGTAGGTAGGGAGTGGCCTTTTTAATAAACAAAAGAAAAAATCAACCAAATCAAGCTGGGAGGGAAACAGAAACTGTTGGTATTGATAATCACTCTAAGTTAGCAATTAAGGGGAGTTTGAGCAGGGACCTATTGTTGTCTATAAATACAAATAGTATTTATAGACCAGGCTATAGACCAACTTAACCACCAAACCTTTTGGAAGGTCAAAAACTTGAATAAAAATAATAAAGTTTGCCTGCATACTTTTAAGTTAATCTTTTAAGATGATTAAAACTTAATTTTAAGTTTAACTTATTATTTGTTATCATTTAATTTATTTGTTATTTAACTTATTATTTAAGTTTCTTAAAACTTTCTGGGGGCCAGAACTAAGATGGTGGAATAAAGCAGGGACTTGCTTGAGCTCTCCCCCAAACTCCTCCAAATACCTGTAAAAAATTATTCCAAACAAATTCTAGAGCAGTAGAACCCACAAAACGACAGAGTGAAATCTCCAGCCCAAGACAACCTGGAAGATTGACTGGATAGGTCTGTTGCCCCAACGTGAGAGAGGAGCACAGTCCAACACAAAACATGCCACCATAGACCAGGCCCCAGAGAACCTGGAGCAGGCCTCAGGGAATTGAATCACTGGCATCTGTGGTGATTTTCAGATTTCTCAACTCACAAATGCCAAAGACAACTTAGAAGTCCTGGGTGGCAGTCCGGGGACAAGGAAGAGCATTGGTATGGCAGAGTTTGTGGTGACAGTGGGGAGGGAATTCTCCTCACAGTTCCAAGTCATGAAAGAGTGCTTGTGGTCACTCACAGACCAGAACACACCCAGGAGAGGAGTAAACACTTCTCTTTTGACCATAACACCTTGGAAGAACTGAAGATTTGCAGATTTGCAGAACTATCTCTGAGAACAGCTACACAAAACCCCTGAAGCATGGGACAGTACACCCTTCACACTAGAAGCAGAGGCCTACCTTAACAAAGAGTTAAAAAGTCAAGTAATTGGCTAGGAAAATGAGCAAAAAATGGGAAAAAAACTCAGACTGTAGAATCTTACTTTGGTGCTAAAGAAGATAAAAATTTTCTTAAATCTAAACAATCAATAATAAGCCAAATCATCATTTGTAGCATTTGCTGATTTCTAAGCTATATATGCTCACACTGCATGTTAGGGGGCTGATGCTCGCTCAAACTCTCTCCCTACACAGTTCCTTAACCTCTTCACGGCTCATGATCTACTTCTCCCACCCCTCCTCAACTGTACATACAGATGGTGATACCTCTGATCTTGCCATCATCCACAAATGTACCATGTTCAAGAATTCTGAAATTCCCTTATTTAAACATAATCTACTGGCTTTTTGACTCTCCTTCTGTCTTCCCTTATAAAACTTTACTCTTTGTCTATCCTGTAACCTCCTAATCCTTGACCCTTCAATTCTCTCTCTTATCTCTCCTGTACTAACCACTATCTTTTCTTTTCCCCTTCTTTATCCCTTGGTGAACCAATTCAACTTTATGCTGTCCTACTCTCTTGAAACCCTAGACTTATTATTTTTTCCAATTAGGCCCTGCCATGACTCAACCTTAGATCACTCTCACCATTACTGTGTACATGCCTAAACTTTGACCACTGAAAGAAGGTAGAAGAATCATGCAACCATTCTGATAAGATTTACTACAAAATTACAACTGGGACCTCACTTTTGCTTGGCAATCTTACTATATCTTCCTCATCAATTTAGTATCCCACTCTCCAAAGTTCTTCCAAACATTTCCATCTCACCTAAAACCTCCCATGTCTCCCCTCTAGACCGAGAACCTCACCTCATGTTTTATAGAATATTATTCTTATGCCTTCTACTACTATATTTTACTTCATCCCTGTATCACATAATGAGGCAGACATATCTAACAAGGGCTAAGCCCTCTACCTGATCAAGTGATCCCATTCCATTCTATCTCCTCCAATAAATTGCTCCCTCTGATATCCCCCCTTTATCACCTACTTTCAATCTCTTCCTGCATACTGGATCCTTCCCTACTACCTAAAAACGCATCCATGGCTCCATCCTAAAAGAAGCTTTCACTTGATCCCTCAATCCCCATGACCATCCTCAATTTTTTTCTGCCTTTTGTGGATGAATTTCCTGAAAAAGCAATGTAGAATAGGTGCCTCCACTTTTTGTCCTCTCCCTCTCTTCTTACTCTTTGATAATCTGGCTTCTAATATCATCATTTACCCAAAATTCCTCTCTCCAAAGTTCCAAACATTTTTAAATTGCCAAATAAATATATTTCTCAATCTTCTTTCCCTTTGACTGCTTTGGAGCCTTTAACACTATTGATCACTCTTTTTCCCTTGATGTTCTCTTCTCCATAGATTTTCAGAACAACACTCTCTCCTTGTTCCCCTCCCGCCTAAATTTCCTTTGATGGATCCTCATCCAGAGTACGCTTCTAACCATAGGTGTACCATAGGGTTCTATACTTGGCCTTGTATTCTTTTTCCTCTATACTGTTTCACTTGGTGATCTCATCAGTTCCCATGGATTTAATTATCATATATATGCTGGTGATTTTCAAATCTAACTTTCCTGCCCCAGCCTTTCTGATGACTTCCACTGTCATATGTACAACTGCCTTTCAAACATATCAAACTGGATACTCGGTAGACATCTTAAGTTCAACACGCCCAAAATCAAATTCGTTATTTTTTCCCCGATACCTCTTTCTCCTTCTCCCCATTCTACTTTCCTTATTGTAGGAAACACCACCCTCCTCTTATGGTCTCAGACGCACAACCTAGGTGTCATGCCCAAGTTCTCACTATCTCTCACTGCTACCCCTTGATATCCAATTCATTGGCAAAAACTTTCAATTTCACCTTTGTAATATCTCTCAAATACTACCCTTTCTCTCCTCTGAAAATAAGGAGAAGGAGGAGGAGGAGGGAGAGAGAGAGAGAGGATCAAATCATCTCCAGGACTACTTTCATCACTATAATTATATCAGTTGCCCAAAAATAATTCACTATCCTTAAATTCCCTTCAAGAGCATTTTCTGAGGTTTACCAAGAACATGGATAGAAAGTCATTGGATTTTTTTTCCTTTGCATCAAGTTGATTAGGATCTTTCCCTACGATTAAAAAAAAGTATAATTAGTGTGAACCATCATCCATACTCCATTACCTGCCAATACTCTTCTCCAGGCTTTGCCTGAAGGTCCAATAGAACAGAGAATAATCAGCTGCTTATTAGAAAATGAACTGCTTCTGAGAAGGACTCTCCTGTTTCCTCTAAATTAAATATGTCATTGTAATTTCATGTTCTTATTTCCCAGGGGCTTACTGATCTCTCTGAAATGTCAAAGCATATGGCATGGTTATCCTTTCTGTGAGGATGGGACTAATTTATCCTAATTAGAAATGACTTATCAGATCCAGACAGATCTTTAAAAAAAACACCTGTAAGATAATGTGGTATCATATTACTAATATTTTAAAAAGCAAGAAAATGTCCTTTTTCTGGGAAATTTGGATTGTTAGGTTTCATTGAACGGATTGAGAGCCAGTAAATCCTCCTTCTATCAGATTAGATGGAAAGAGAAAGACAGAGACAAAGAGATAGAGAGATCCCTTGCTGTATATTTAAAGAAAACCCAAGAGCCATCATTGAGCTAATTTAATCAGAAATGATATGACTGAAAAAGATAAAACACATTTAAAATATGAGGATTTTTTGTAGTGCAGATGAAGTTTGAAAATTCACCTCTGAGGTGCATAAGGTGAAATATGTATAATCATAGCAGATGGAAAATCAAATTTGAAGTGTAATTAGAGGAAACTATCTCTACTTATGAGTGAAATCCTGAAATCTCTGTTATACATTTTGCAAGATAGATGTGATTTTTTAAAAATACTTCCACATTTTGAGTCATTCTTCATTTTTTTGGTGGGGAAGGAGTAAAGTTGTCGTTTATTGGTGATCATGCAGTTCTTTTTTGGTTGAAAATTAAGCTCTTTGACAGTAGGTTTTCTTTTGTTTTTATAACTTGAGTGTTTCTAGAAACAATTTTGTCTTCTCACTATAAGCACAATGACAAATTTGAATCTTTGTAAAAAAATAAAAAAGAAGCAATCACTTCCATTTCCCCCTCTTCTCTCTAGCTACTACTGTCAGCTATGTTTTTATCTTAATATTTTAGTTTCTCTCTGTTCCTGACCATTCCTAGAAACTCCAAGGATAGTTTCTCTTATAATCATACTTAGCTGTCTGCTTGTATTTTTAATATGCCTTGGGCTTCCTAACACTTCTGTGTTCTTTGTTCTACATGCATCACTTTCTATTCAACCTCTCTAATTGATTTTTCCTTCTGGCTCCTCCTTGTCTGTCCGTTCATCAATCCATGCCTGGTCTTAGACTCTTCCCAAATTTGTATTTCTTCATTTCATAATCATTCCTGTCATATACTGGGAAACACTGCATAGAGCAAAAGAAGATATAGAAAAGGATTAGACTTGTGTCTTCTATACCAAACCTTCAAAAAATCTGAGATCATGTCCATGGGGGAGCTCCCATTCCTAAGCAAAACTTAATGTCCCAGTCCTTTCATGGCCCATATGACAAAGTTAATGTGACAGAAAAAAGTCCTCCTGCTCTGGCCTCTCTAGTATCTTACATTGCCTACCTTAGGGTATGCTGGTCCTCTGATAACACAGAGGCACATAGCAAACAAAAGGAAGGCTTACTGATTGATTGATTGTCTCTTCTTCTTGCCAAGACAAACCCCATGGATAAATGATTACATTCCATTACATTATCTTTATTAAATTGCCTCTCTACCCTCTCCCTAATCTTCATTCTCTCCTTGTCTCCTGACAGTTTTCCTAGTGTCTACAAACATGACCATGCATCTCCCACCTTCAAAAAACCCTCATTTGATTCATCCCTATCTACAAGATAGCTTCCTTTTGTAGCTTTTCTCCCTTTTGTAGCTAAACTCCTTGAGAAAGCTGTCCTCTACTTCCTTTGTAGTCTGGCTATAGGCCTCATTGTTCAACCACGACTTCTCTCTCCAAATTATTAATGATCTCTTAACTGAAAAACCCAATCGCCTTTTCTCAATCCTCATTCTTCTTGACCTTTCTACAGTCTTTGATACTTTTGATTATACTCATTCTGGGTAATCTCTTTTTTCTAGGCTTTTGCAACACCGCTCTCTCCTATTTCTCTTCCTCCCTGAAAACTCCTACTCTGTCTTTGATGTATCTCTATTCAGACCACATCCTGTTTCTCTTTGGAACAGCAACCTTGAGGATCTTCCCCTCCCAGCTTGATTTTTTTTCTTTTTTTTTCTAATTAAAGGGGCCATCCCTTGACTCACTTCTTAAAGAGGCCTGTTCACTGAATGGACATTGCTTTACTCTAAATGAGTACCTAAAAACACTTTAGCCTAAATGGACCAAGGTCTCCCAGTGCATCCTGGACTATCTCCAGTCATCCTGGTGAATGGTTGGTCACTGGACCAAGATGACTCAGGAGAAGAAAGTGAAGCCTGTGACCTTGCTCAGCCCTCCCTCACTCAAATCAAAGTCAATGTAACTCATGTCATCATTTCCCAGGTGTCATGATCCTCTTCCAAAACAAAGGACAAAAACAATTCAGGTCATGAGTGGGCCTGAAGGCTCTGTCCTAGGCCTTCTTCTCTTCTCTCTCTATATTATTTCAATAGGTGATCTCACCAGCTCTCATGGTTTCAATAATTATCTCTATGAAGATGATTATTAGAATTATTCATCTATCCCTAGCCTGTCTCTCAATTTCCAGCTTCACATATTCTACTGCCTAATAGATATCTCAAACTAGATGTCCCATAAGTGTCTCAAGCTCAACATGTTCAAGACTGAACTTGTTATCTTTTCCCTCAAATCCCCCCTCTCTTCTTAAGTTCCCTGCTACTGTTGAGAGTACCTTCCTACTACCAGTTACCAAGGCTTGCAACCAAGGTAACATCCTCAGCTCCTCACTCTCTCTCACCCCTCATAGCCAATCAATTTGAAAATCCTGTTGTTTCTATCTTCATAGCTTTTCTTGTATATATCTTCTCTCCCCTGACACTGTCATTACCCTGGTGTGGGTCATCATCATCACATGTTTGTGCTGTAAAAGTAGCCTGCTGGTTGATCTACCTGACTGAAGTCTCTCCCTACTCTAATCCATTCTCCACTCAGCTGTCCAATTGTTCTTCTTAATCTTCCATCAGAATATGTCAATGAACTCCAACGGCTCACTATTACCTCCAGAATCAACTGTAAAATCATCTGGCTGTTAAAGCCTTTCATAACTGACTATTTCCTACCTTCCTGGTATTTACACTTTACATTCATGTACTTTAAGATCCAATAACTCTAGTATCCATGGTTTCTTAGCATGACATTCCATCGCCATACTCAAAGAACTTTCACTTGTTGTCCTCCATGCCTAGAGTTCTGTCTCTTTCTCTTGTTTACCTCCTACTTTGCCAACCTTCCTTTGGATCTCAGCTAAATGTCTACTTTCTATAAGGAAAATCTTTTCTAGTCTTCTTTAAACTTAGTACCTTACCTTTGATATGACTCCTAATTAGATAGATAGATAGACAGAGAGACAGATAGACAGACAGATAGACAGATAGATAGATAGATATAGAGAGAGATAGATAGTCCAGTGCTTATCGGAGTCTGGTATGTAGCCAGTGTTTGTTGGTGGAATTATCCAGTTATTTTTCAGTCATGTTAAATTCTTTATGACTCCATTTGTGCTTTTCTTGTCAGAGACACTGAAGTGGTTTGTCATTTCCTTCTCCAGCTCACTTAACAGATGAGGAAACTGAGGCAATCATGGTTAAGTGACTTGCCCAGAGTCACACAGCCAATAAGTGTCTAGAGCCAGATTTGAACTTAAATAGATGAAACTTTCTGAATCTAGCTCCAGCACTCTATCTATTGAACCATTTAGTTGCTCCATACATGTTTAATATTTGTTTATTGATTGGCTGACTGATTGACATTGTTTTAATGATGTCATCCCCACTATAATGTGAACTTCTTGAGAGCAAATACTGTTAAATTTTTTTGCCCTTTTTTGTGTATCTAAAAAGTCAGTTAATCACCTAGAATTTTAAAAATATATGCCTTGTCTCAGATACTGTGCTAAATAAAAATAAAGAACTAAGAAAGTCAGATTGGGGGAAGGGGTAATTGGAAGCAAACACTTTGGTAGAGAGACAGATCAAAGGAGAGAACAGAATAAATGGAGGGTGGAAGAAGATAAAGGGAAATTAGTCTTTCACATGACTGTTATAGAAGTGTTTTGCAAGACTACATATGTAAAACCTATTTCAAATTGCTTGCCTTCTCAATGAAGATGGGTAAAGAGGAAGGAAGGGAGAGAATGTGCAACTGAAAATTTTAAAAATGAATGCTAAAAATTATTTTACATGCTAGAAATAAGATATATAGACAATGGGTTATAGAAATCTATTTTGCCCTACATGAAAATAGAAGAGAAGAGGATGGGGGAGAGTGATACAAGGGAGGGCAAAGTGGAGAGAAGGATAATCAGAATGCATGGTATATAGTGGTGGGGGAAGGGGAACATGGGGAAAAAATTTGAAATTCAAAATTTTGTGAAAGTGAATGTTGAAAACTGAAAATAAATGAAAATTTTAAAACAAATAAAAGAAGAACTAAAGAGGTAAGAACATGAAGAGAATTTTAGAAAACTTAGATATGGGGGAAGGGGGCAGAGCCAAGACAATAGAGTAGAAATCAGGACCTGCTAGAACTCCCCCCCAAAATACTTCAAAAAACCTGTAAAAATAACTCTAAACAAATTCTAGTGCTGCAAAAGTCACAAAATGACAGACTGAAGCAAATTTCCAGCCCAAGGCAATCTGGAAGAATGATAGGAATGACCTATTGCCCTAGGCTGGGAAAAGAGCACAACTCAGCTTGGGCCATGTCAGCATGAACAGAGCAAAAGCAGACTTTAGGAGGCTGAATCACTGGAGGCTGCTGTGGATTTCAGACTTCTCAACCCACAAACCCTAAAGACAACTTTAAAGGTCAGTGGGGTGTCTCATCAGGCTAAAAGGGGAGTGTGGTCCAGATTCAGCCCCAGTCCACACCCTGTTCCAGTCCCAAGGAAGTGGCAATGACTGCTGAAGTAGAAGGTGCTTCTGAAGCATTTCACTTAATAAAGCTCAAAAGTCAAGATATTGGCTGGGAAAATGAAAAAAAAAAGATGGGAGAGAAGAAATAGACTATAGATTCTTGCTTTCTCAGTGAAGAGGTATCTTCTTATGTCATTGGCAACAAGGAAGATCAAAACATACAGACAGAAGAAGACAATAAAGCCAAAGCTCCTGCATCCAAAGCCTTCAAGAAAAGTATGAATTGGTCTCAGGTCATGGAAGAGCTCACAAAGGATTTTGAAAATCAAGTAAGAGAAACAGAGGAAAAATTGGAAAGAGAAATGAGAGTGATGCAAGAAAATCATGAAAAACAAGTTGACAGCTTGCTAAAGGAAATCTCAAAAAACACTTAATAAAATAAGTCTTAAAATTAGACTAACCCAATTGGCAAAAGAGATCCAAAATGCCAATGAGGAGAAGAATGCTTTAAAAAGTAGAATTGACCAAATGGAAAAAGAAGTCTAAAAGCTCATTGGAGAAAATAATTCCTTAAAAATTAGAGTAGAACAAATGGAAGCTAATGACATTACAAGAAATAAAGAAATTATAAAACCAATCCAAAAGAATGAAAAAATTGAAGACAATGTGAAGTATCTCATTGGGAAAGCAACTGACCTGGGAAATGGATCCAAGAGAGAAAATTTTAAAATTATTGGACTACCTGAAAGCCATGATCAAAAAAAAAAAAAGATCCTAGATATCTTTCAAGAAATTATCAAGGAAAACTTCCCTGATATTCTAGAACCAGGGGGTAAAATAAAAATGGAAAGAATCCACCAATTACCTCCTAAAAGAGATCCCAAAAGGAAAATTCCTAGGAATATTGCAGTCAAATTCCAGAACTCCCAGGACAAGTAGAAAATATTACAAGCAGCCAAAAGGAAACAATTCAAGAATTGCGGAAACACAGTGAGGATAGCACAGGACTTAGCAGCTTCTACACTAAGGGAGCAGAGTGCTTGGAGTATGATATTCCAGACATCAAAGGAGCTAGGATTAAAACTGAGAATCACCTACCCAGCAAAACTGATATTTAAGGGGGGAAAAATGGAACTTCAATGAAATAGAGAACTTCCAAGCATTCTTGTTGAAAAGACCAGGGCTGAATAGAAAATTCGACTTCCAAATATAAGAAGCAAGAGAAGTATAAAAAGATAAACAGGAAAGAAAAACCATAAGGGTCTTATTAAAGTTGAACTGTTCACATTTCTACACGGAAAGATGATTTTTGTAATTCATAAGACCTCTTACTCAATATTAGGATAATTGGAAGGAATGAATATATATGTGTGTGTATGTATGTG
>JAQQSK010008452.1:0-13505 GCA_028658325.1 Potorous gilbertii
CATGACAACTTCACAAAAAGTGACCATGTATTGGGGCATAAAAACCTCACAAACAAATGCAAAAGAACCAAATAATAAGTTCATCTTTTTCTTACCATGATGCAATAAAAATTACATTAAAGAAAGGGCCTTTGAAATATAGATTTAAAATTAATTGGAAACTTAGCTAATTGTAAAGAATTAGTGAGTCAAAGAACAAATGATAGAAATAGTCAATATTTTCATTAAAGATAATGACAACAATGAGAAAACATACTAAAGTCTGTGTGATGCAATCAAGATAGTACTTAGGGGAAATTATATCTCTAGACATTTACATCAATGAAAGAGAAAAAGATCAGATTAATGAATGGGGCATGCAAAAAAAACCTCAATAAATTAAAAATCCTCAGTTTGAACACCCAAATGAAAATTCTAAAAATTAAGAAAAATATTAATAAGAATAAAAGTTTAAAAAATTAAACTAATAAATAAAACTAAGAACTGGTCTTATTTTTCAAAGACCAATAAAATAAGCAATTGATATAAAAACTAGAAAGGAAGTAAGAGATAAGGATTAGACTTATGATATTATGAATATAAGGAGTTCCCAGAAGGTAACTCCTTCTATCAAATTGTGGTGCACCTTCTCAGCAACTTATAGTCTTAAAGAGTTGTCTGGAGCACAGAAAGGTTAAACAGCTCAAAATTATATAGCCAGTTAGAAGCAAGACTAGAGCCTAAGTCTTCCTGGTCCTGAGGCCAGTTGTCCATCCACCATGCCATACTGTCTCACTTAGTGAGATATAATTTAAGTAATGATAAATTAGAAAATTATCGATAAGGTATGTAGGAGAGACTCAATAAAGTGGTCTAAGAAGTTCAAGAAGGCAGGGATCTCTTTTGAGGAAGCAGAAAAGCCTTTATGGGGAAAAATGGCCCTTGCATATGACCTTAAATGATGACATCAATATGCAAAGTGGATAGATTTAAGAAGGAATCTTCCCATCACAGGATCATTGATGTGAATCAAGCATAGGACCTGATCTACACTATGCCAGTTTTTTCTTGAGAGGTAGGTCTCTCTCCATGGGGGTTGGGAGTGGTGAATGAGTGGGAAGGGGTATCGAGTCTCCAGGTAGAACGAAACACATAAAAAAGGAAATTTTCCTGGCATCCTTAAGGATAGCCTGAACTTTATACGCTTGTCTAGGAAGAAACGGGAGGGAACTTCAATGGCCTGAGCCCTTACAGCAATATTATGCTTGGCTGAGGTTGACCTATTTTATTCTCACCAGAGATGACTCCATAGCTGACTCCAGAACAACTGCACATTGCATTGTCTCCCAGGTTTGCAAAGGTCAGTGGGATTCCTACACTTCTGCCCCTATCCTATGTGGGTCATGAGGGATAGTTGGTGTAGAACAATCCCTTGTGGCTAGAAAAGAAATGAAAGAAGAAAGGCAAAGAATAAAAGTAGAGACTTTCTTTAAAAGCAATAGCAATAACTAGTTTTGCTGTGTTGTTTTCTCCTCCCCGGATCTTCCATTATGGAGAAAATTCTCCAGGCATCCCTCAGCTGTCCCTGAGTCCTGCATTCACAGTGTAAACCCCCTCTGAGGGTGAATCAGTCACAAACTGGTTGAGATTTCATCACCAAAGTATTTTTTTCAAGCATTGGTTTTCAGTTTCATGGGATCTCCAAACTAGGGTTGGACAGTAATGGAAGACTCAAGAACAAGTAAAGAGCTCTAGCCCCCACAGTCCACCCACCATAGCATCCTACATTTTTTTAAAAGAACCATGTCCCCAGGGCAGCAGATTATTGTGTCAACAGCAATTGGTTTTCTTGTGGCCAGGATGGTAGAATCACAGGTACTTGTAGTACATCATGAACAGCCTGGTGGGATTTGATTCATATAAATAATCCACATGGTGTCAGCTCAGATATTTCATCCTTTGAAATCAAAATGTAAACGGAAGGAGGTTTGAGAAACAAGGTTTTTCCAAAACACAATCATGTGTCTGGAGACAGAGTTAGAATGAGACTATTTGCAAGAACCAGCTACATTGGGGCCCCAGGCTAGTTCATTTGGAGGTGCCAGGTAAAGTTAATGGGAGAGGGTTATTTCATCTTAGCTGGTTCAATAAAGAGAGGCATCGACAGATGAGGCAGAAATGAAGGCCTCACTCGACAGGCTGGTGGGCTCAGTGAAGAGTCATCCTAAGAAAGGTTGAATTTTGCTAAGAGAAAAACACAGGAAAAACTTATTTTTTTCCCTGTCTACATTCTAACTTTTCCTCTACTTTCCATGGATAAAAATTAATAGAGAGAAAAATATCCTTTGTTTCAGAAGCAGGAACTTAAATGACTAGGAGCTCTTTCTATTAGGACAATTTCCCCCTAGTAGGCCAGTTCTACCAGGCAGGAGGTTGAATTAGGCAGGCATTTTTGACACTTTTAACCTACTGCTGCTCCTTTGCCCTTGTAAAAGTACAAAAAGTGATGGGCACCCATAGATTCCTCAGCTGATACCTCTTTTTGACTACAGATGAGTAAGGAAATTAGGAACATGGGCTCTTCTCAGGAGCAAGAGAAAGACCACACAAGGATGGCTGGTTTGGGGCCCAAAATTTCCATCCATATGACCCATGACCCTGACCACTTTCGTCTGAGGAATGTGCCCTGCTTTTTAAAGTACCTCCCCACCTACATGCTGCTATCAGAAATACTCTTATCAAAGGACAAAACGTTTCATTTAACAATGAAAGAAAAGGCTCAAAATACATTTTCCCCCTTTTGATCCAGGCCTGTGGTTTCATTAGTATAACCTTTAGGGAGGAAACTCCCTCTACCAGGGCAATATCAGTAGTGGGCTGCTCTTCAACTCATCATCTAAAAAGTTACCTAGGGATAACATGAGAGATTATATGTCTTCCCCAGGACACAGTCAGGATGTACTGGAGGTGGGACTTTAACTGAGGTCTTCTGGGCTATAAAGCTTGCTTTCTAATAAGCATGTCATGGTTTCTTAGAAAAATACAAATACCCCTCTCCCCAATATATAAAAATAATAGTGACCTTTTCTGTCTGCTCATTTTTCTAGCCAATCTCTTGACTCTGAATTTTTTGTTAGAGTTGGAATCTTCATCCCTGGGAGTGGAGTGGTCACTGTTTCAAACTTTAGACTTTTTCACCCTTCTGTTTTCACAGCTAATTCTGGGAGTCTGGAATTTTTTGGTGCTTCCAAAGTGGTGTGATCTGGTGAGATGTGGTTACTACTCTATTGGCAATGACCTTTTCAGTTAACATTATCTATTCCTGCAGGCATAGTTATAAACTAGGAGTATTTGTAGGACTCTTATACTTCATCTATTCACAGAATCACTCTTTAAAGAGTCTGTGGTTCAAAGATGTAGTGACTCAATCCCTTGTGATCTCTTTTGCTTCTAAATCTATGAGCTTATGATCTCTCCTACTACTTGTTGGTTTCATTTCATGCATAAATTAAATTTGGGGTCAAAACAAAATGGAAAAATGACAAGGAAGAACTGCAAACTGACAGATTGCATCCAGATAAAAGAAATTTCTAAATGAATGAATGAATGAGCAAATGAATAAAAAATTATTAATTACTTACAACAGATCTATGTTGAATATGAAGGATCCAAATACAAAAATAAACACAATCCCTGCCTTCAAGGAGCTTACATCCATCCAGTTAATATATTTCATTAAAGAATCCAGCAAAAAAAATATTTCAGGGGTCAAGAATTCTAGGGGATAGAGCTACAGAATCTTCAAGGAGAGGCTTTCTTAAGGTTTGGAATACTAGTCATACACAAGAAAAGACAGTAAAGCAAGCCACATTTATTAAGAAGAGCTACAAAATGAAGGAGTGGTCAGGAATAATGATGGAAACAGGTCAGGTCCACTGGGGTCCCAGATGGTATTGGCCACCCCACTTGAGCCTGAAAGGAATGGGGTACCCTTTTACCAATAAAGTCTGTGAATGTTTGCAGTGCCCTTATCTGGGTCTAGAAGGAGCAAGTATTGGGGAAAAGGAAAGAAGATCCTGGCCGTGGGGTCTGATGCTGATTCAGACTAGTAGGAAGGAAAAGTTCCTACTAGTTAATATTTAGACTCTCTGATGGTGGGTAAAGGGACTTTGTGCAGTGAGTATTAGTCTTAATCTGAAAAGGTGATTCATCTTTCCTGTAGGGAATTTGGAGATTCCTGGGAGCTTCCTTTTAGGGGCAAAGGAAGTGATTTGCAAGATCAATGCAGGATAGCCTGAAGCATAGGAGCAGAATCATTGGGGCAAGAGAGTAAGTGTGCAGAGTGAGACATAAGTATTTTTGTGTGTAGCCAATGGGGGGATTTTTTTTAAACTATGCATATTTGTTATGAGGAACTCATTTTTTTCTCTTTTTCTTCATTAAAGTGTGGGAGAGTAAATATTTCTGTTAATTAAAAAAATAATATAATAGAGATGTGGGGGATGCCACAGATGTGAAAAGGTACATTTTCTTTCTGATGGAGTCACTTATTTTGTTTAATTGTTTTATTTTGTTACAAGAGATCTCTCACAGAGGCTGTGTGCTGGGGGTGGGGTGGGGGAAGGAAATACATAAATGTTTGTAATTGAAAAACAAAACATATCAATTGAAAAAAAAGTAAAGGAAGAAAATTATTTTTATTCTCAGACTATAGACAAAGACTAGTAACAGGAAAATAGCGACTGGATGTCACCCAAGCCAATCTGCAGGCTAAGTTTAGTGACCCTAGTAACAGAATTTCATGTTCTGCAAGCTTTCTCTTTTTAAAAAAGTTTTATTAGAAGCCTAATATTGAACATTGATTCAAACTTGCCTGGTAATAATTTGCATTCAAAATAACTTGTTTCAATCCATAAGTTGTCATAACACCTTTTTGGTTCCATTTTAAGTCCCTATCATGATTTTCCTCATGTGATTGCAGTTAGAAGACAAACTCCCATTCTACTTGTTTTGCTTTTTTTCAGTTTGCATAATTTTATAAAGGTCTTTCCAAATTTCTTCATATTTCTCATCCTGAAACCCAGTTCCCCCCATCATTAATTTCCTACTGGATATTTTAAACTGGATGTCCTATGGTAACTCAAACTCAACAGGTCCAATGTAAAACCTATTATCTTTTCCCAAAATCCACTTCCCTTCTGAGTATCTGTTATTGTCTTCAGGTACTGTTATGTTTCCAGTCACGTAGATTGGCAGTCTCAGTGTCATACTAAATTTTTCATACCTGGCCAGGAAGGTTCACAGCAGAAATCTTTCACATTTTCCAAGAACAAAAATAAAGTCTATGTTATATATGTGTATGTACACATATATACATACATATGTGTGTATATGTATGTATGTATACATATATTTAAAATGTTATTGTTCATTTGTTCTCAAAGAGGCCCAATGAAATCAGGAGCACAATGCCTTGACTTGCAAGTGAATTGGATTTAAGTGACACAGAGTTGTACAAAGTCATCAGCCTCACTCTCTCCTCCAGAGTCATCAGAGTCCAATGGAGAGACATAGGTCAAGACGACTGGTGATGGCCCCAAATGGGGTATAGATCAAGAGGTCTCTGGTTCAAATCCAGATGCTTCCTACCAACTACCTCATCTTATTAAAAATATAGATAAAGATGGAACATTGTCTACATTTTAATGAGATAATTATGGTATTGATTTTAAAAGAAGAAAAATATGTTAAAAAGACTATTATAGACCAATATCATTAATCAGTTGATTAGTCAAAAAGCATTTACTGTTAAGTATGGATGCAAAATACTTCTTTTTAGGGAGAATACTTCCAATGATTCTCCATTGCATTATAGTAAAAAGCAAGAAAATTATTCATTATGTTCACCTAAGGTTTATATTAACATTTAAGATAGGTTCAACATCAAAGATTATCAGTATAGTAAAAACTTATAAACCAAAGATTTTTAAGTATGCCTATATTGATAGATACAGAAATGCCTTTGACAATATTCAATATTTATCATAAAAATTTATTTATATATATATTTAAATATTTATTTGTTATAAAAAGAACAAAATTTCAAAGAATAAGATTAAAAGGAATTTTCTTTGACAAAATGAAAAACTATCTACCTTCAGTCAAGAGCCAGCGTAACACAAAATGGAGAATCATTCAAAAATCATTAACAACAAGTACAAATCAAAGACTCACACCTATCCCTCATTTATTTCTCATAATAATGGAAATTCTAAAATTTTCAGACAGGAAAAACAGAAAGATGAACAATGGAAATGAAGAGGACAAAGTATTATGTTTTTCTGATGACCTGATAACACAACTAGAAAATTTAACCAATTTAGCCAAATCATTAATGGAGACAATAAATGAATTCAGTAATATCAATTAGGTCGTGAGCACTAAGTCTAGACTCAAAATGACTTGGGTTCAAATTTTATCTCAGACACTTATTAGCTCTCTGATCCTGGACAAGTCACTTAACTTCAATTTACCTCACTTTCCTCATCTGTAAATTGGGGATATAATAACACTTAGCTCTCAAGGTGGTTGTGAGTCTCAAATAATTAATAATTGTGAAGCCCTTAGGTGGCTCAGTGGAGAGAGTTCCAGGCCTGAAGTCAGGAATATTCATCTTCCTGAGTTCAAATACAGCCTTACTTACTAGCTGTGTGACCCTGGGCAAACCCTGCTTGCCTTACTTTCCTTATCTGCAAAACAAGTTGGAGAAGGAAATGGCAAACTGTTCTAGTATCCTTGTTATGAAAACTCCAAATGGGGTTACAAAGAGTTGGAAACAACTGAACAGCAAAGCACTTAGCAAAGTGTCTGGCACATAGTAACCATTATATAAACGTTAGCTCTTATTGAAGCATATAAAACTAATCCATAAAAATGATAGACTTTATTATTTATTAGTCATAAAGCTCAAGAAAACAAAACAAAAAAAGAAAGCACATTTACCATAACAACAAAAACTTTTAAATGCTGAGAAATTAAACCTATGTAGTAATACACAAGAATTGTTTAGGGAAAACTATAAAATCATAATGACCAAAATAATAGAGAAACTAACAACAGAAGGGACATTCAATATTCTTGGATGGTTCAGATTAAAATAGTAAAAATGTTAATATTCTCCCATGTAATTTATATACTAAATATGATACCAATCAAAATAAATGATGAGGGGTACAATTATCTTCCCCAGTCCTCAATCACTTCCCTCTTCCTAGCTTCCCCAAATTACTGTCAAGGGTACCACCATCCTCCCAGTCAGTCAGGCTTACAACCTACCATCATCTTTGACTGTTTGGTGTCTCTCGTTCTCCACATACAACTTTTTGCCAAGGCCTATTGATTTAACCTTTATAACCTCTCTTACATGTGCTCTCTTCACTCCTCTGACATGCCATCACCTTGGTACAGGCCCTCATCACTTCACACCTAGACTATTGTAATAGCCTATTGGTTGCTTCCCTTGCCACAAGTCACTTCCCACTCCAATCCATTCTACACTCAACTGTCCAAACGATTTTTTGACTTGTAATAAAGCATTGGTCCAATCATGTCACACATATTCCTCTCAACACAATAAACTCTAGTGGCATACTGGCCTCCTTGCCATTTCATCTTCTGATGCCAGGTGTTTCACTGGTTATCCTCCATAACCTCCATACCATACCCCTGTAAATGCTCTCTCTGTCTCCTATATTCCCCTTCCAGCTAAAATTGCACTTTCTATAAGAAGCTTTTCTTAATCTCTTAATTCTATCACCTTTTTTCCGTTGTTTATTAACAATTTATTTTGAATCTAGTTTGTTTATACATAGTTACTTGCCTGTTGTCTCCTTATTGGATAGTGAGCTTTTTGAGAATGGAGACTGCCTTTTACTTTTCTTTGTATCCTTCATGTTTAACATAGTGCCTGGCACATAGTAGGCACTTAATAAATGCTTATTTACTGATTGATATTTATAGATGCTTGTTTAATTGAGCTAAATACAAAATAGATCAATGGAATACAATGGCTGTATCAGAAGTCCAACCAAAGGCATAAAAAAATTAGTAACTGAGAAACTTTTAGAAAAAACTAGAAAAAATATTCAAAATTTAACAAATGTACTAGGTAAAAGTGGTTAGCAATTTGGATACAAAGCTATTTCAACTCAGCTCTTTTACTGGATAGCCCAGAAAATTCCCAAGAGATGAGAAGCAAACATAAAGAAGAACTCTAGAATAGATCAAAGAAAATGGAATGAAGTATTTATCTCAGTTTTAGGAGGATTTATTTTTTATTCAACAAACTTAAATAAGTATTATGGATAATATAGATGTGTTTGGCTGCATAATTATTTAAGATTCTATACAAGGGAGCAGAGACATGATGGTGGAGTAGAAGCAATGATCTGCTAGAGCTCTCCCCCAAATTCCTCAAAAACTTGTAAAATAAACAAATTCTAGAGCAGTAGAATTCACAAAATGACAGACTGAAGCAAATTTCTAGTCCAAGACAATCTGGTAAGTCAAAAGGAAAGGTCTATTGCATTGGGCTGGGAGCAGAGTGCAGTTTAGTGTGGGCCACACCAGTGCAGACAGAGCTGGACCAGGCCTTAGGGGACCAAATTGCTGGCAGCAGCTGCAGTTTCCAGACTTCTCAACCCCAAACCACCAGACAGTTTGAAAGGTCAGTGGGAAGGGTCTCTTACCTGGCTGAGAGGGGAGCATGATCCAACCCCATCCCCAGCCTCAGCCCTGGCCACAGTCTCAGGGTTGCAGCAGCTACTGCTGAAGTGGAAGTTGCTTCTGGAGTCCCTCAATTAACAAAGAACTCAAAAGTCAAGTAATTGGCTGAGCAGCTGCCTCTGAAGTCCTCATCCTAAGAGCTCCAAAGTCAAGTAACTGACTGGGAAATGAGCAAACAAGGAAAAGAAGCAGACTATAGATTCTTACTTTCTTGGTGACAGGGTATTTTTTACATCATTAGTTATGAGGAAGATCAAAACATACAACCATAAAAAGACAACCAAGGTAAAGCTCCTGCATCCAAAGCCTCCAAGAAAAATATGAATTGGTCTCAGGCCAAGGAAGACCTCAAAAAAAAAAGATTTTTTAAAATCAAGTAAAATGAGTACAGGAAAAATTGGGAAGGGAAATGAGGATGATGAGATAAAATCATGACAAACAAGTCAGCAGCTTGCTAATAAAGGAAACTCCCCTCCCCCCAATATGCTGAAGAAAATAACACCTTTAAAATTAGATTAAACCAAATGACAAAAGATGTCCAAAAAGCCAATGAGGAGAAGAATGCCTTAAAAAGCAGAATGGGCCAAATGGAAAAGGAAATCCAAAACCTCACTGAAGAAAATAATTCCTTAAAAATTAGAATGATGCACATGGAAGCTAATGACTTTATGAGAATTCAAGAAATTATAAAACAAAACAAAAAGAATGAAAAAATAGAAGACAATGTGAAGCATCTCATTGGAAAAACAACTGACTTGGAAAATGGATTCAGGTGAGATAATTTTAAAATTATTGAACTACCAAAAGCCATGATCAAAAAAAGAACCTAGATGTCATATTTCAAGAAATTATCAAGGGAAACTGCCCTAATATTCTAGAACTAAAAAGTAAAATAGAAATGGAAAGAATCCACCAATCACCTCCCAAGAGAGATTCCAAAAGGAAAACTCCTAGGAATATTGTAGCCAAATTCCAGAGTTCCCAGGTCAAGGAGAAAATATTACAAACAACCAGAAAGAAACAATTCAAGTATTATGGCAACACAATTGGGACAACACAAGATTTAGCAGTTTCTACACAAAGGGGTCAGAAGCCTTGGAATATGATTTTCCAGAGGTAAAAGTAGATAGGATTAAAACCAAGAATCACCTACCCAGAAAAACTGAGTATAATACTTCAGAAGAAAAAAAATGGAACTTCAATGAAATAGAGGACTTCCAAGCATTCTTGTTGACAAAACCAGAGCTGAAAAAAAATTTTAAATACAAGAATCAAGGGAAACATGAAAAGATAAACAGGAAAGAGAAACCATAAGGGGCATATTAAATTTGAACTGTTTACATTCCTACATGGAAAAAAATGATATTTGTAACTCATAAAAACTTTTTTCAGTATTAGGATAGTTGGAGGGAATATGTGTATGTATATATGTATGTTTGTGCATGTATACATATGTATATTATATATATATGTATATTATATATATATATATGTATATATATATATATATATATGGAGAGAGAGAGAGAGAGAGAGGGAGGAGAGAGAGACAGAAAAAGAGAGAGAGAGGGTGCAGAGTTAGCTGGAAAAGAAGGGATTATGTCTAAAAAAGTGTTGAGAGGAATATGCTAGGACAAAGAGAAAGGGAGAGGTAGAATGTAGTAAATCATCTCACTTAAAAGAAGCAAGAAAGAGCTTTTACAAAGGAGGGGAAGAAGGGGGAGGTGAGAGAAAATAAGTGAGCCTTCATTTCACTGGATTTGGCTTCAGGAGGGAATAACATGCACACTTTGGATATGGAAGTTTATCTTACTCTATAGGAAAGCAAGGGGGAATGGGATAAAAGAGGGGGGATAATAAAATGGACAGCAGATTGGGGAAAGGGGTGATCATAAGCAAACGTTTTGATAGAAGGACCGATCAAAGGAGAGAATAGAATGAATAGAGAGTGGGTCAGGATAGAGGGAAATATAGTTAGTCTTTCACAACATAACTGTTATGGAAGTGTTTTGCATGACTCCACATGTATAATCTACATTGAATTGCTTGCCTTCTCAGTGAGAGTGGGTGGTGAAGGGTGAATTTTGTGAAATTCAAAGCTTTAAAAACAAATGTTAATAATTGCTTTTACACGCAACTGGGAAATAAGATATATAGGGAATGGGATATAGAAATCTATCTTACCTACAGGAAAATAGAAGGGAAGGGGATGGGGGAAGTTGATACAAGATAGGACAGATTGGGGGAAAGGGTAATCAAAAAATATTCTGTCCTAGGGTGGGAGAAGGAGGAAAGGGGGAGAAAATTTGAAATTCAAAATTATGTTGAAGTGAATGTTGAAAACTAAAAATAAATTATTTTTTAAAAAAGAAATGATGAGCATGATGCTCTCAGAAAAACCTGGAAAGACTTACTTGAGCTGATGGAAAGTGAAATGTACTGGGTACAAAGTAACAGCAATGTTATAAGACAATCAGCTATGAATGACTTAGCTATTCTCAGCAATACAATGATCCAAGACAACTCTGAAGGACTTATGATGAAAAACACTGTCTATCCCTAGAGAAAGAGCTGATCGTGTGCGAATATAGATTGAAGCATACTTTTCCAACTTTATTTCTCTTGAGATTTTTTTCTATATTTTCTTTCACAACATGACTAATATGGAAATATTTTGCATGATTACACATGTATAACCTAAAAAAATTCTATACAAAAATCATAATTGAAAGAAAAGAACTGAGACAAATTATGGACAAAATTTTGTTCTGTGAATTCTTTGTTTGTATATTCTTGTAGTCTCATCTTCTCTTTAGTGTCTTACTAAATATCTTCTTGAAAAATTTAAGCCTTGCCTCAGATAAATTCAGCAGAAATAGAAATTGTCTATGTCAAAGCTCAGAGATAGGGAAATTAATGTTCCCAAGATGGCAAGGATGAGAAGAACAGCTATTTCCCACACCACTCCTTAGTTCCACTGATAAAGCTAAGAAACTGGGACTGTCAGAAGGGAGATAACTCAAACAGTTATCCTGGCAGTCAGGATCCTCATGGGACTTTTCCTTCTTACTCTCATGAAGCTTACAAGCTAGCCATAGAGTTTCCTAGATTTCAACATTGATCTAGATTAGTGAGTTAACCATGGTTTTAAACTTAACAAGTGGTATTCTTAACCATAACTTCACCCAAAAACAATACCCAGGACCAGGCTATGGGAATACCTGCCACCACAGGGGTGCCCTTCCCCCTTTGCCTTCCATTGATCCTCTTCTCCAATCCAATCCTAAAACCTGTCAAGTCTGTTTAACTGGCCCAACATAACCTTCTTCAATGTTTTGCTTTCCTTCCTGCATCATGGTCATTGATATAAGGCAAGCAAGTCTTGTCACATATATTCCTCACAGAGTGAAGACCACCTTACTAAGACCACCATCGTTTGTGCCAGCCTGTGAATGGTGGGAAGGCATTGGAGGGTACAGGTTCAATCTGGTCAGTTTGCCAAATGTATTGACCACATACTAACCTGGATAGACTTATGAAGCATGAAACTATAAGTTGTTATTATCTTGTAGATAGAGTACTAGGCTAGGGTGAGGAAGATCTCACTTTGAATCTACCTCAGCTACTTCCTTGCTGTGTGACCTCAGAAAGCTTCTACGTCTTAGTTTACTCATCTATAAAATGAGAAGTTTGTTCTCAGTCTATGATCCTACGAACCTAAGTGATAGGGAGAAATGATGGGGAAGAAGCAATGGTCACACATTCATCTAATGGAGATTATCATTTGGTACATTCTGTTAAAGACCTCTGATGCTTACAATTGTGGTGATGGAAATAGTAAAAATTGTAGGCTCTAGAAGGTCAGACAGTGAGGAAGGTGTTTGAGGTCATTGTGGTAACTCAGTAAATAGGTTAGATTGTTCCCTATTTCATCTACCCTTTCAATTTCATGGATAGTGGTTCAGGCAGCTCCATAAACACTGACCATTCATCCATGATGACTCATCAAGGGACCTAGGGCTGAGCTGGAACTTTGTTCCTGCCCAGGTGTGTAACCTTGGGCAAGTTATCTAACACCTTTGAGCCTCCAGTGTTTTGTTTTATTCCATTTATAAAAGGCAGATAATGGTGCTTGCATTACTTACTTCACTGAGTTGTGATGAGAGAAATTCTTTATAAACTACAAAATGCAATTAACTATGAGACAATATTATGATGATAATTACTAGGGTGCCATTAAGGTCCTGGGTCTGCTTAAAGCCTTGGATTTGGTTCCTGGAACGCAACTGTAATAAAAAGAGGTCTGACCTGAAGCTGGGATATTTCCACCCAAATCTTAGCTCTGATACTTACTGACTGTGTGACCCTGTGCCTTGGTTTACTCTTTGACATAATAACTGTCATACCACCTACTTCATTCATTTATTCAACCGTCATCTAATACACATTCACTATGTGCTAGGTAGAGTGCTAGATGTTGGGAAATACAAACAAACAAAAATTAAATAAATAAATAAAACAACTTCAGTCCCCAAGCTTAGATTCTTCAAGAAGAGAAGAGGGAAGATCAGAAGAATTTTACCAGAAACAAACATACATATGAAAGAGGGTACTAACAGCTCCACAGGGTTACAGAGGAGGAATGTGCTTTGTAGAACAGAGCACTATGGGAGTGTGAGTTATTCTCATTCACATCATCACCTCAGTCCTCACAAACCATTCTCACTGCTCTCAACACATCC
>JAQQSK010008453.1:0-13505 GCA_028658325.1 Potorous gilbertii
GGGAATAGATGGGGAGGGAGGGATGGGGAGAAGTTGAAACTCAAAGTTTTAGGAACAACTGTTGAGTATTGTTCTTGCTACTAGGAAATAAGCAATACAGGTAATGGGGAATAGAGAGTTATCTGGCCCTACAGCAAAAGAGAAGATGGGAACAAGAGAAGGGAGGGATGATAGAAGAGAGGGCAGATTGGTGATAGGGAAAATTAGAATGCTGGGTGTATTGGGGTGTGGGGAGGGGAGAAATGGGGAGAAAATTTGGAACCCAAAATTTTGTGAAAATGAATGTAAAAAGTTAAATAAATAAATTTATATTTAAAATATATATAAATATATATTTATATGACTTGCTACAACGTAAGTAACCAATGTGTCATAGAGATCAATAGACAAGCATAACTTACATAAGCCCTCTAAACTTTCCAAAATGCCTCATATTATTCTGTAAAATGAGGAGGCTGGAGTGGGCGACCTCTAAAATCCTTTCTAACTCTATGATTCTATGATTATCTCAATGGATAAATGAATCAATCAATCAATAAGCAATAGGCATCCTTACAACATCTTATGGTAGTTAATGCAAGTGTATTAGTCCTGTTTTCTAGAATTGGAAATTGAGGTTCACAGAAGTGACTGACCCAAGACCTTCAGAATAATAAATAAAAGAGCCAGGATTTCAGCCCAGGACTTCTGACCCTGAATCAAGTATGCTTTTCACTGCATCAATCTGCCTTCTTGAGGTACCACTTCTGAGCATTCCTTTTTAAGATAGTAAAAACAAAATCTTCAACTGAAGTCTTATTCTAGTTCATTATCATGTCATGAAGGTGCCTCTGGTATGTCAAAGGTAATACAAATTCAAACAGACTTTACCAAACTGAAAGAGCTTTGAATAAATGTCTTCTAATGGATTATTTTTGTTATCTGAAGACAAACCTAGGTAAGCTTGGAGAGACTCCAAGTTGGCCACAAGGTGACAAATATTTTTGACCTTAGTAGTTCACTAAGGCCATCTATTAAAGTATGGAGATAAGGGTTGGAATCTGCCCTGGTGGATATAGTGGCCTTCCTTCCTGATAAGAATGATGAAATAAGTAGAGCATGGTTTTGATATTCAGCCGTGTCTGGCTCTCCATAATACCAAGAACTTCTCTGTCCATGGTGTTTTCCTGGCAAAGATGCTGGAGTGGTTTGCCAATTCCTTCTCTAGTGTGTCCCAATTTTATACATGTGGAACTGAGGCAAATGGGGTTAAGTGAACTGTCCAGGGTCTCACAGTTAGTAGGTTTGAACTCAGAGCTTCCCGACTCCAAGTCTGATGCTCTATCTACCACCTAGCTGCTCTAGAGTATAATAGATAGATAGATAGATGATAGATAGATAGATAGATAGATATACAGATGAAAATGGACACAGAGAGAAAGACAAAGAGTGACAGAGAGAGAAAATATGAGTGGAGGTCCTTAGAGTATAATATTTTAAAATGCTTTGTTAATCATCACCCATTTATCCTATCTAGCTTGCTTTATATGTATTTGTTTGCATGTTGTCTCCCTTATTAGATTGTAAGTTCATCAAAGGCAAGGACTATCTTTTGCCTCTTTGTGTTTTCAGCACTTAGCACAGTACCTGGTAAATAATGGATGCATAATAAATGATAATTGATTGATTGACTAATCTTTAACATACCCCTCTGCATTTTATATCCAAAGCAACTGTCTACCAAGCCTATCCCTAGTTCACAAATATATTCTATCCATAAACTTGTTTTTCTATGAATTTGTGCCAATCCAAATTACACTCTTGAAAGAGCTGAAACCAGACCCCCTTGGTACCTGTGATCCATATTTACCAGACAACTGGGGTTAAGGACATTGCTTTTGCCCAAGGAACTAAGTGAAGCAGTCTGTCTACCATGAGGACTGAACATTAACTTGGTTTCATTAGCTAGCAACCTGGTCTAACCAAATGAGAAAATTGTAGATTATCAATATTGAGTACCACTGTCCTCTGAGACACAAGTACTTTCCTCCAGAAAAAAAAAAATCTAAAAAATACTCCCAGAGTATTTTTGTAGTATTTATTATATCATGCTTTCATCCTCCCCTCAACTTCAGGAGTTGGGTGACCAGTGCTGAGAACTCCACCTTGAGGACAAAGAAAAAGCTCAAATAAGAATGATAGCCTAATGATTTCCTCCTTCTCTTCTTCTCCCAGTCTTGAATAGACAAAGGACAGCAAGAAGTTTCTCAACATTCAGAGTGTCAATGCCCTGCAATAGGCCAGAGATGATCTTCATATTCATATTCATTCATCTCTCTGACCCTCTAGTCAATTGATTCTGAGATAAGATTTAAAACAAGCAAAATGTTAAGTAAGGAAGATAGAGATTAGGCCTATTATCCTGCACCTGGAACTAGCAAAATAAAAGATTAGAACAAGTGAAAAAGTGATGGCAAGGTTACACAGTGGGTAGAAGTGTTGCTCCTACATTCAGAAAGACCTGAGTTCCAATTGTACCTCAGACATTACGAGCTGTTTGACCTTGAACAAGTTATAACCACTCTGAACCCACGTTTCTTCATCTGTAAAATGTCAGTAGTAATACTAACCTCACAGGTGTTGTGAGGATCACCTGAGCTAACATACCAGGTGCTACACAAACTTAAAGTGCTATGTAAACATTAGCTATTATAATCTATATAATTTCTATATCTGTATAATTTCAAAATTTTCCCTTAGTGTATGTTGTTGTAACCCTGCTACACTTTTCTTTTACAGGTTTATACTACTTTAAAATGCCTTTTCAAAATGGCAGACTGTTACTTTTAGGGGAAAGACTTATGGCTGACCTCCAAAAAGCTTTATCTGAGCAATGAGGAATCCAGGGCAGAGAGGGAGAATTGAGGTTACCCGTGGGTCATGGTCTGAGACTTTTTTTTCGAAGAAAAGAATGGTGTTACAATGGTCTTCAGCATTGTGATGGTGGGCTCCTAGACTGAGTTGAGAGTTGTAGGAAATTAAGGTGTGTCAATGGGGAATCCAATCCAATAAGCAGAGACCTGGGGAGGGAGCCAAGGATATCACGTCTAAGGAAGCGAACAGAAAACAGGGGCTAGCTAGGAGCTAAAAGGATTGATGGTGTAGATGCTGATCAATCCAGACATATCCCATGAGCAGGATGCACCAGAATGGAAGCATCAGGGCCCAAATAATGAAAGAGCTTGACAAAAGTACATAATTATATATAGATATATGGGTATGTATATATGGAGGCAAGTTGTCTTGAGAAGGCAGTACTAACTCCATATCTTTTTTCTTTATTAATTAATAAGCATTAATTTTCTCTTCCTCCCAATATCCTCTCCCAAATTAAACAAAAAGAAAAATGATGCCCTCATTACAAACATGCATCGTCAAGCAAGGCACATTCCTTCATTGACCGTATCCCAAAAATGTGTGTGTGTTCATCCTTTGTTACCGAAGAAGACCATGCCATCAGAGAAATGATGACATGACCTGTACTTGACTTTGTTTTGTGTGAGGGAGGGCTGTGCAGGTCACCAGCCTCACTTCTCCTCCATAGCCATCTGAATCCTGTGACCAGATATTCATCAGGGTGACTGGAGATGACCCAGAATGAGGCAATCAGGGTTAAGTGACTTGCCCAAGGTCACACAGATAGTGAGTGTCAAGTGTCTGAGGTGAGATTTGAACTCAGGTCCTCCTGACTCCTGCACTGGTGCTCTATCCACTGCACCATTGAGTGGCACACTTCATCTTCGGAACTCTGGAATTACAGTTGGCCATTGTGTTGATCAGAGTTCCACAAGTTTTTCAGAGTTGTTTTTCCCTACACTGTTGTTACTGTATAAATTTTTCTCCTGGTTCTGCTCACTTTATATTAGTTTATTCCAGTCTTCTAAGTTTTCTCTGAAACTATCCTTCTGATTATTCTTTATGGTACAACAATATTCATGGACCATAACTTGTTTGGCTGTTCCTCAATAGGTAGTCAGCCTCTTAATTTCCTGTTTCTGCTACCAAAAGAGCGGCTCTAAATAACTTATATATATATATGTATGTGTGTGTGTGTGTGTGTGTGTGTGTGTGTGTGTGTGTATACATGGATTCTTTGGTTCTTTTCTTCTTTCTTTGATTTCTATGGGGTATATACACCTAGTATATGGGTCTGCACAGTTTAGAGACTTTGGAGTCATAGTTCCAAATTGCTTTTTAGACTAGCTAGACCAAGTAATAGCCCTCTAACAATGTATTAGTGTGCCTGTTTTCACACAGTCCCTACAACATTTGTCATTTTCCTTTTTTGTTAACTTCACCAACTTGACGGGTGTTAAGAGTTGTTTTAATTTGCATTTCTCTAATTATTAGTGATTTGAAGAATTTTCTTCATATGGTTGTTGATGGCTTAAATTTCTTCTTTTGAAAATCACTTGTTTGTATCTTTTGCTTGTTCAGTCATTTCAGTTGTCTGACTCTTCATGATCCCATTTGGGGTTTTCTTGGCAAAACTACTGGAGTGACTTTTCATTTCATTCTGTAATTCATTTTACAGGTGAGGAAACTAAAATAAACAGGGTTGAGTAACTTGCCCAGGGTTATATAGCTAGTAAGTGTCTGAAGCCAGATTTGAACTCAAGAAGATGAGTCTTCCTGACTCCAGTCCTGGCACCCTATTCACTGCACCATCTACCTGACCTTATACCTTTTGATCATTTATGTTTTGAAGGAATTGAATTGGTTTACGCACACACACACACACACACACACACATTTGTATATTGAATAGGAGACCCTTATCAGCAAAATTTGCTGCACAGATTTTCTCCCATCCTAACTTCAATTCTTAAAGTAACCACCACTCCTGCAGCTGGTATCTGGACACCAAGTAGCATAATGGAAAGAACACTAGACAAAGAGTCAAGAGATGTCAGTTCTAGCCCTATTAGTTCTTCCAACAATTGGTTTTGTGACCTCTGGCAAAGCATCTAACTTCTCTGGTCCTCACTTTCCTATTCTAAAAAATAAGAGATTTGGACTTAATTACCTTGGAGATCCTTTCAACTCTAAAGTGTTATGATTCTGAGTTCCTGCAAGAAATTGTCTAGGGACCCTAGAAACCTTATTAAGTCAACCTTATTCATAGGTGCAATCACCTGTGCAGTATGATTTAAGGGAAACCACTGACAGACTCCCTTTCTAGAAATATTTCCTTCACTGTTCTGTCTTAGGACCTGAAATTCCTTTAGTTTAAAGCTCTCTATTTTCAATCATAGTATCCTGAGGAGGAGGGGAGCATATTAAAGCCATTAACATCATACCCTGATGAGTTTATTGGTTAGCCAGATCCTAAAGGGCAGGGACATAAGACAGGTTAAGTTTTGTTAGGGAAAGGAAAGGTCTAGAGCATGGGGACCTCAGGAGAGGTGAGAGCTGGCTGACTATCTTATTGCCATGGAGGTAGCATGAGGAGAGAGATAAAGAGGTAAAGAGAAGAAGGCAAGAAAGGTAACTTCAAGAGCTATCTTCTGGAAGAAGAAATCTCCCTTGCTTTGTGATACAAATGCTTACTGGTGGCAAAGGACTCTAGCGTTCATCTGTCAGTTGACTGTTAAGCAACTACCTACTATTAATCACCCACCCACTTCCCAGGACATAACTCGCAGAGCTGGATGTAAGGACTCAGGTTTTGAGTCCAATTTATAATCACAGAATCTCAGGGTTAGAAGGGACTTTAGAAGTCATCTGGTGCAACCCAAAAGTGCAGCCCCCAGTCTGTTCTTCTATTCCTAAACAATGGAGCACCAACGTTTGATCAAAGATGATTTCTCAAAACTTGTAAATAGAAGAAGGAGTACAATAGAGTGGCTGGTATCAGAAAATCTGGGTTTGAATCCAGATTTGCCAATTTATTAGATGTGTGTTACTGGGCAAGTCCCTTTATCTTTAGAAATCTCAGTTTCCTACTCTGTAAAATGAGGGAGTTGGATTAAATTGGGAGTTCTTAACCTTTTTTTTTTTTCTATGAGCCCCTTCTCAGAATAATCTTTTTAAATGCATAAAATGAAATATATAGGGTTACAAAGGAAACCAGCTGTATTGAAAAATGGTCATTAAAAATAGATATTATACATATATTAAAGTTCAGAAACCCCAGGTTAAAAACTTATTATTTTCTACCTTGAATATTCTGTAATTCAAACACTCAATTCAAATGAACCTTTCACTGAGGTATCTACCATAGGTAAGGTATTGGGCTAGGTGGAGTATGTCAAATTTCCTAACAGAATGTTAAATAGTTTTCCTCTCCTTAAATGACTTCATCCTTTGTTTAAGTATGATTTACATGACCTCTAAGCAAAGGTGGAGATCATTCGTGAGACTAGATTATTGGAGATTATTTTCCACATACGGGGCAATTTTTCTCCCCCTTTTTTGCATAGGCAGCAATTCAATAAATAATTAATGTTTATTCATCCTTTGGCTATTTATCTCGCTGTAAAAAATTAATTGGTCTTCCATCATCTATTGCATTGTAACCTAGAGGTATTTGGCCCAGTCTCTCCTGCCTTGCTTAAACACATTCCTCTTAATCCCCATTGGTTTGTGCCAATGGCACTCTGCAGTCATGCCCAGCCTCCCAGATTCAGGGTATGAATGAAAGGAAGACTGATGTATTGTGAGCCACCTCCAGGAAGACTTGGGAAAGCTTTGTATAAATACAACCCTGCTTTTCCACAAAGCTCCAAGGTTGGCAAATATTAGTTCTCACAATACTTCCTCCCTAAGGGGTGCATATAAGTTCTCATTTTGCAAAAGAATTTGAGCAAGGCTAATGCTAAGGTTGGGGAGATGTACAGACCACTCAGGGCAATGCACCAGAAGTCAGGATTTGGAGCAAAAAGTTTCCTTTCCACCTATCTGCCCAAGCTCCACAAAGGCCCACACTCCATGCTTCCAGAAGCCCTGAATTCCTTTCACCTGGGACTTTGATGTAACTTTTTAAAAGTTATTGACCATTTGCTTATTATTGTGAACATTCCCACTCTAATTTTGAAAAGAGATCCTGATAGGGAAACAGCAAAAGACAACAAGAAAGACTGCCCTCAAATTTCCGAGTTATAAGCCTCTTCTGAAAGGAAAATCCTACACAGGAGAGGAGAGATAGGAGAAGGAGACAGTAGTAAAATGGGAAGTACTATCTTGAGTCTCCCACTCCAAACAGGATATTTGAGTCCGTAGTGTTTTTCTTCTCAGTATCTTCACTTTGCAAGTTAGAGGCCTAGAGTTAGTAATTCCCCTCAATACCTGGAAGCTGTAAATTAAGTCATTTTAAGTCATTGGGAATCTTTTCAGAACATGTTTCAGGTGGGATGACATCAATTGGGTGCCAGGAAAAATGTCCAAGGGGAAGTTTCACTCATTGAAGTTTCAATATGAGCTACTGTAATTCCTTCCTCCCCTAGACTTTGAAAAATGCAAACACTGGATCTTTCCACCCAAAGGTCACTGGATTTGGGACAGCCAAATTAAGAAATGAGTTTTGGAGAATCTCTTTCTATGGTCCCCATTCCAATATCTGCCTCCCTATTCTCTTCCTCAGTGAAGATTGAGCAGGACCCTAGAATAAAGAGAAGAGCCTTTGATCTTGAAGGGTCTTGATGAAACTAAAAAGAGAAATATTTTTTAAATTTATTTATTTATTTTTAGTTTTCAACAGACACTTCCACAAGATTTTGAGTCCCAAATTTTCTCTCCCTCTCTCTGCTCCACCCACCCCAAGACAGCATACGTTATGATTACCATTTCCCCCAATCTGCCCTCCCTTCTATTACATCCCTCCCTTCTCTTATCCCATCCCCTCTATTTTCTTGAAGGGCAAGATAGATTTCTATACCCCATTGCCTGCATATCTTATTTCCCAGTTGCATGTAAAAACAATTTTTAACTTTGAGTTTCACCTATTCTCTCTCCCTTTCCACCCATCCCCATTGAGAAGGCAAGCTCTTCAATATAGGTTATGTGTGTGGAGTTATGCCAAACTCTTCCATAACAGTCACGTTGTGGCAGACTAACTGTATTTCCCTCCATCCTATCCTGCCCCCCATTTATTCTATTCTCTCTTTTGACCCTATCCATCCTCAAAAGTGTTTACTTTAATTATCCCCTCCCCCCATTTGCCCTCCCTTCTATCATCCCCCCATACATCCTCCCCCTACTTATCCCCTTGTGTCCCTACTTTCCTGTAGCATAAGATAGATTTTTGTACCAAACTGAGACTTCATGTTATTCCCTCCTTAAGTGAAATACAGTGAGAGTAAGGTTCACTCTTTCCCTCTCATCTCCCCTATCTTCCCTTCCATTGCAAAAGCTTTTTGTTGCCTATTTTATGTGAGATTATTTGCTCCATTCTAGTTCTCCCTTTCTCCTCACGATATATTCCTTTTTCATCCCTTAATTTTATTTTTTCAGATATCATCCCCACCTATTCAACTCACCTTGTGCCCTCCCTATATATGTATATAATCCCTTCAACTACCCTAATACTGAGAAAAGTCTCAAGAGTTACAAATATGACCTTTCCATGTAAGAATGCAAACAGTTCAACTTTAGTAAGTCCCTTACGATTTCTCTTTCCTGTTTACCTTTTCATGTTTCTCTTGATTCTTGAGTTTGAAAGTCAAATTTGCTATTCAACTCTGGTAGTCTCAACAATAATGTTTGAAAATCCTCTATTTCATTGAATGACCATTTTTTTCCCTGAAGTGTTATACTCAGTTTTGCTGGATAGATGATAAGAAGAGAAATATTAATATATAATTTAAAAAGTGAAGTACACCCCCAAGAAATGTACAGAAAAAGGTATGAATGACTACTATAGTGAATATCCTCTGGCTTCACTCTTCCAGACTAAGACCTTTTAAATCTCCTTCATCAGGGTCTTAAAGGTACGCCCTGAGAAGCTGGAGGCATCTTTCTCACATGTTATCAGTTTTAGCTCCCCTTCCAGTGTGGTCCCTCTACCATTAATTGCCAGAATTCGTCTAACCTATAAACATCAATTAGATTTAACAGAGGGATACTTACCTAGAAGATATGATAAGAACAGGAGTAAAACCATTTTCCTCTACCACCTTGGAGGGACTCTCTTCCTTATACCTTCTCTGAGGGTAGTAGACTCAGAATTAATACATATTATAGATCCCACTAAATTCACTTAGACATGAGCCAATGTTGTTGAATGAGCTCTTGTCTCAGTTATCACTGGACTGGGTCCCAAATTCTGGGCTAAGCATCCTCAGCCCTCAGGTCTTCAAAACTGAACTGGTTGGCTACAAACCCTCACATGGATGCTACTCTCAGACCTCAGTGGCTTGCTCACTTAATCTCTCAAAGCTCATAAGATCATCAACAGCTCCTTCCCCTAAAACAAAAGATCAAACAGCAAAGGAGAGGACAGTCAAAGTCTGCATGGGCCACAAGTCTGCTTCAGATAGCAGCGACTCAAGGCCTCTTCCTTACAACTTTGCCTCTTCTTTCACCAGAATGCCACAGGCCAGGAAGAAACCAAACCAAGAGAAAGGAATCAGATGGATTAGGGCCTTATGAAAACTCCTTAATTCAGGCTAAATTGCACTGCGGCAGCCAATCGAAGAGGGTCTTATTCACAATTTGTCAGCATACCACAATTAGTTACAAAATGTCCATGTATACTCCAAAGTTCACGTGGGATTTTCATCATCAAATCACTCTGAATACTTCATAAGCACTGGGTTCATTGGCCAGTCCCTGCTATACTCCGTCAGTGATGGCTCAGGATGAGAGGAAGCCAATCCCTCATTACACCTAATATAATAACTAATTAGGTCCATCCCTCCAGGTTTTCTCTGCCCTCACGCAACCTAAATCTGCCTAAAACATTGTTTTTATCATATCTGATTATTCTACCGTTTTAGAAAATCTCAACAGCTTTCTACTGCCTACAGGATAAAGCCCAGATTCTGTCTTGCCATTCAAAACTCTCTACAACCTAACCCCAGCCTACCTTCTCACTCTTATTTTTGCATTCATTCCCAACACCAACTCTCCTAACCAAGCTGTTCACTGTCCCCTCAGTATGTCTGGAACCTTCTGGTTTTGCTCAAGTCTAGACCTGGCTGCTTCTCTCAGAGGACTTAACTCTTTCATCTCTGGAACTCTCGCTTTGGTGACCGAAAGATCCTGATTGGTGTTTATCTCATGTGGCCTATTATATCAAGTCTGCTATTTTCAATTTTCCAGGCAAAGAAACTAAGATCAAGGTATGGAAAGTGATTTGCCAAAGGTCAGATAGGTAGTAAATAGAAAGGTTGGATTTGAATACAGGTCTTCTCTCTTTGGATCTAGTTTTCTCTCCACTGCACCTTATTTGTCTGTGAACGAATGAATCAATGAATGAAAGGCAGAAGAAGAATGCCTGGTCAATTTGTTTCTGGTTGTGAGTGGAAACCCATCTTAAGTCTGGTTAGGGAAGGCTTCTTGGAAAAAGTATTCCCTGAGCATAAGCTATCTTTACACTTGCAAAAATTTATTGGCTTAAACCACCCAACACCAATAGAAGGCTATAAACTGATTGGCTTGTCCCTTATAAGTTGTATTTAAAAATTTGAACACATTCTAATTGCTCATGACCTTGATCAAGAGAGCATGCTACTGTACGCACTGTGAGCCAAGAGTATTTAAATAACCCTTGCCTTTCCCCTCCTGAGTATCTGCAGAGTGTGGTAGAATGAATGGCAGCTTCACTCTTTGCAATACCTAGGGTTCAGGGAGTCTTCATGGAATGATGCCAGGGTTGAGAAACAAAATTTTAGTTTACTTCTAATTCTAAACTACTGACCTCAAACATCATCATCTAAAGTAACTTTAAAGTGTTTTGGGGTGCTTATAGTCAGAGAGGACTAACACCTCTGATATAAGGGCTGGCTGAGCCCTTTGCAGGGCTGATTGTCCACCTTTGTTAGGTAGACACCTAACAGGTGTCTACCTGTTATTTTTCCCTCTCCTGTGGCTCCAAGAAGCTGTAGCACTACAGCAGCCACAACCCAGTAAAACCATCTTAGCCAACAGACTAAACCAAGTTGAGGATAACCAATAGGCCTCAAACCTATTGGTGAACATCATACCTATTAGATTGGCAAACATGACAGAACAGGAAAATGATAAATGTTGGAGAGGATGTGGGAAAATTGGAACACTAATTCATTGCTGGTGGAGCTGTGAGCTCATTCAACCATTCTGGAGAGCAGTTTGGAACTATGCCTACCTACAGGGCTACAAAAATGTGTATACTCTTTGACCCAGCAATATCTCTACTAGGACCTTATCCCCAAGAGATCATAAAAATGGGAAAGGGTCTCACATGTACAAAAATATTTATAGCAGCACTCTTTGAGTTGCCAAAAACTGGAAATCAAGGAGATGCCCATCAATTGGGGAATGGCTGAATAAATTATGGTATATGAATGTAATGGAGTACTATTGCACTGTAAGAAATGATGAACAAGAAGACTTCAGAGAGTCCTGGAAGGACTTATATGATCTGATGCTGGGTGAAAGGAGCAGAGCCAGGAGAACTTTGTGCACAGCAACGACCACAGTGTGCGAGAGTTTTTTCTGGTAGACTTGAAACTTTGTAATAACACAAGAACTTAAAAAGAAAATTCCCAATGGTCTTCTAAGGCAAATGCCTTCCACACTCAGAGAAAGAACTATGAAATTCATTCATAGTATGAATGTAGAATGTAGCAGATCATTTGTGTGTGTGTGTGTATTATGTTTTGATTTGTCATATGATTTCTTCCATTTATTTTAGCTCGTCTACACAGCATGACTATAGTGAAAACGTATTCAGTAGGAAAGTATGTGTAGATCCTATGGAAGGGGGTGGGGGGGTAGGTAGGGGGGAAAATCTAAGTTTTATGGTAGTGATTGGAGAACATTAAAAATGACTAAATAACCTATTGGTAAGTTAGAAAGATGTATCACTCCAAGCATGTGAAACTTCCTGTTGCAGAATGCATGGATGAGAACAATTTGTTCCAAAAGCTATAGCACTTAGAATGTGGTCAGCCATTGAAGACATCAAGGTTATCCAGCTACATTCTGAGCCATCACCAGTCATCTTGACTTTTGTCTTGCCATTGGACTTTGATGACTCTAGAAGAGAGAGACTGATGACTTCATGCAATTTGTCTCACTTCAATCAAATTCACCCATGAGTCAAGACATCATCCATCACATCATGATATCATTTGGTCCTCTTCAAAAATGAAGGATGAACTGCCACAACAATGTGCTTTCAGATTATCATATTAGACAAGAGCAGAACAAGATAAGGTCTAGGCACTCCAGGGAGAAAGAGATTAGAGTAGGGCACTGGGAAAGCTGTGAGTAGATCAGTCAATTCTACCAAGCTCACTGGGATCTACTTTATTCCAGGGATATTAGAAAGTCAGATGTGGGTAAGGAGGAGAATTCTGATCTACCAATTCTGGAAGAATTTGGGTCTTTGAAACCAACGATTTCCCCTCCTTCATCCTAATTTTCAAGGCAGGCTATAGCAGTGCAACATATCTACCATTACTATCTTTGTCATCATCATAAGTTCACAGACTTAAGACAAGAAGGGAGCTTAGAGGTCAACAAGAACCCCTTTGATCAACTTCCAAGCGGTTGAATTACTGCCCAAGGTCATGTAGGTAATGACAAAGCTGAGATTTGAACCCATTTCCTCTGACCCCAAACCAGTGCTCTCTTTACTATATCAGTTGTTTTTCCAAAAGTTTCCATCTTGTATCTCCTGCTTCTGAAGTTGTAGTCCTGGACTAGACTGTGAGTGCTACTTAGACATACTCTTTTAAGACAACTGGAGCACGAGAAATGTCTTTGGGATTTCACTAAAGTCATGGTCACTGTCAAAAAATATATATCACACTTTTAAAGAGGATCACATGGTTTAGGAGTCAACACCAACAAGGTCTTGCCCAGTATTCTCTTGTACCAGTTACTGAGCCCCATGAAAGGAACATTTATTCCCTAATAGGCAATTCCCCAGAAGGCAATATGTAAGGTTATTTGCCTAAAAGGCTAAGTGTAAGGTGATAAGATTGCACACATTTAGATTAGGAAGGGACCTTAGAGATCATAGAGTCAGATCCCATAATTTTACAAAATGAAGTCCATAGGAATTAAGTGACTTCCTCTATGCCATGTAGTTAGTTAAATAATGAAGATTAAACTCAGGTCTTCCGATGCCAAATCTGGTGTTTTTGGTTTTTTTTTAATTTTTTTTTAATTTTTTAATTTTTATTTTTTAAAATAAATTTATTTAACTTTTTACATTCATTTTCACAAGATTTTGGGTTCCAAAATTTTCTCCCCATTTGTCCCCTCCTCCCTCCCCGATACACTGGACATTCTAATTACCCATATCACCAATCTGCCCT
>JAQQSK010008454.1:0-13504 GCA_028658325.1 Potorous gilbertii
AGTTTCATGAACAAATGCTCTAAATCATCATTGATTAGAGAAATGCAAATGAAAACAACTCTGAGGTATCATTTCATACCTATCAGATCGACTAACATGACAGAAACAGAAAATGACAAATTCTGGGAAAGATGTAAGAAAATTGAGACACTAATGCACTATTGGTGGAGTTGTACACTGATCTAACCATTCTAGAGAACAATTTGAAACTATGCTGAAAAGGCTATCAAACTGTGTATAGCCTTTGATTCAACCATACTATTAGGTCCGTGTCTCAAGGCTATCAAATAAAAAGGACTTGTACAAAAATGCTTGGAGCACCTCTTTCTGTGGTGGCAAAGAATTAGAAACTAAGAGGATGCCCATCAACTGGGGAATGACTGAATAAGTAGTGTTACATTAATGTGGAGGAATCTTATTGTACTATAAAAAAGGATGGAGACATTTTTAGAAAAAAATCCTAGGAAGACTTGTAGGAACTGATGCAAAGTAAAGTGAGCAAAACTAGGACAACACTATACAAAGTAACAGCAACATTGTAAAAAAAAATCAAAACACTATACACAGTAACAGCAATATTGTAACAACAATGAACTATGAAAGACTTAACTACTTTGGTCAATGTCTGTGACCATTCCAAAGGACTCAATAAAAAATGTCATCCATTGGTAGAGAGAGAACTGATGAACTCTTGAGTACAGATTGAGGTAATTTTTTCCACTTTATTTTTCTTGCTTTTCTTTTCTCTTGCAACATAGCTAATGTGGAAATGTGTTTTGCGTGACTTCATGTGTATGATTGTTAATCATATTTCTTGTCTTTTCCATGACTGAAACAGTGAAGAGAATTTAGAACTGAAAATAACTTTTTTTAAATGTCATTCTTACTATTTATGGATCAATGTCCATCTTGGTGGTGATGAGCAACAGTTCTGCCTGCAATGACGTTCTGGCTTCAGCGCAGTTTATTTGATAAATACACAAGGATATTGTGTATAGATAACTATAGATAACTTTGACTTCTTATCAACATCATCATTAGTGTTGTACTGGGTACTGTTACTACTGTCATATCACTCCTCTCTTCTTTATAGGATCAAAGGTTTGAAATCAGAGTAAGAAAATGTTTGCCAACCTCAAAGTGCCATGCACCCCTCTGCTCGCAGTGGCAGCAGCATGACACAGTGGAATGAGCCCTGGATTTGGGGTCATAGCTTCCTATTCCTCGCTCTCCCCAGCAATGTTAGACACAGAGGGTTGGACCAGATCACTTCCAAGGGTCACTTCTAGCTCCAGAACTGTGATTCTGGGATGTTTACATGTTGTCTGTCTTGCTTCTTGCCCCTGACATAATATGTGCTCCTGTGCTTAGCATGGCATCCAGCAGATGGTAGGCACTTAATAAATGTGGCAAATAAGTGGCCTAGGAAATAAAAGTGCTGGACTTGGAAAAACATGAGTTCAAGTGCTAACTTATACTTACTGGGTGACCTCTCTGAGTCTCACTTTCCTTAAAGATAAATTAGGGGTAATAACACTTTCACAGAGTTGTTGTAAGGTTCACATGACATAGCACAAAGTGCTTTTCAAACTTTTATATAAGAACCAGCTATTATTATAAATTCTTATTTATTGATTTATGGAGATAATTAGAGAAGATTACCTATTTTTACAGGTAAGGATACCAAGGTAAAGAGGTTGAGATGTCACAGAAGTGAGATCATAAGATCTCAGTTCAGCCTTAGGGTACAGAGCTGTAATAAAATAATAATTTACCTTTATATACAAACCCCACAGCTTTGTAGGCCTTTGGGTTTAGAAAGCACTTTCCTTGCAAGTTCTATAATGCCTAAAAATATGTAATACCATTCTATTTCTGGTAGTGCTAGAAGAGATAACTGGGATTGGCTACACATGGTGTAGATGTGCTACCAGAGAGAAAGTAACCATCGGTCCTACAAGTGCAATACCCTGGAACAATCACAGACAGCTGCTCCGTGGCTGTGGCCTAACCAGTTTCCACCTTGCTTCACCTGGTGCATTACCATACACAAGAATTTTTGTTTGCTTGCTTCATGGTTGTTGGGTTTGTTTGTTTTTTTAAATCTTCTTCCAGGTATCAATCAAAACCTCATGCCAGCCTCCACTCCTTGGAAATAACGAAATGAGATGACGTATATGATTCTTTCAGCTGGGCAGTGCAATGTGACCTGCATCTGGCTGGAGAAATTAATCTGTTTCCAGTCCTCAGGCTGAATTCTCTGGGGCAGTTGAGCTGGCTCTCCCCTGTTCCTCTCAGGGTGTGCTCTGTCTCTATAGATAGACAAAATGTTTTGCTTTGGCAACCTGCTGCAAGAAAGCTGCTTGCCTCTGAAAACCTAATTTGCACATATTTTGTTCATGGATTCCATGCAGAGGTCCCTCCTCTCCACCTCCAGTTAAGTGGGGGTCCCTTTATATTTGGGGAACTTCCTTTATGTCAAGAAGACGTGGGTTTTGTGAAGAATATGTGAACAAAATATCTGCAGCTAAAGTGTAGGCTTTGGAGCAAAATGGTCTTCCTTTCCCCTGGTGGAGAAAGTGACAGAAAAGAAAATATACCTAACATTATGGCATCAATGCCTCCATCTTCCCAACCCTGGAGCTGCTGAGAACTAAGCACTCAGGCACTCTATGGTATTCCAATAGCTATTTAAAAGTTCTCAGATCAGAAACCTGTGATTTCTAATGCAGACAAGTGGCATCATAAGACCAAGAGTGGGAGTTAAAAATAATAATAAATTACTATGCCACTCTCCCCTCTTCTTTTACCAGGAAAGTATTCATTAACCCTCACCAGGCAGAGTGCAATTCTTCTTAAGGGAATTTTCAGATGAGGAAATGGAGGCACACTGAGTTGACTTGCCTGAAGCCATATTAGTATTGGATAGAGCTGAGATTTAAAGACAGTTTTTCTAATTTCAGATTGAATGCTCTTTCCACCACCCCAGGATGTCTCTAAAACAGGAGATAATGGGACAGGTTGGGGAAGGAGTCTGATAGCTATCTGCAAGCATTCAGAGGGCCTTCATATGCTGGAAGGATAAGATTTCTGTTTGCCATCCCCACTCCCACCCCCAGGCACTAAGAGCAATAGGTTGAGGTTGTAAAGAAAAACTTCTTAATGAGTAGAGCTATCCAAAGTGAACTGGGGCTGATCACAGGCTTTGAAAGAGACTTCAGCATCCATCCAAATCCACCTCTTCCAAAGAGTCCCCTCTTCTTCAAGATGATGGGAGGACCCCTCTAATTCCCATAGCAGACCATTCTCCTTTTGGACAACTCTTCTGCTAAGCTTTTCATTAAGTGGAACCCCAATATGCCTTTCTGAATTTTCAGTTCACTGCCTCTTTAGTTCTGCCTCTTGGGACCAAGGAGAACAAGCTTGTTGCCTCTGCTTGGTCATCAGATATTTAGACTGCTAGCATGTCCCAGCTAAGCCTTCAACAGGTTAAATAGGCCTAGTTCCTTCCACCAATCCTCATGGGGCAAGGTTTCACATTTCTTTCTGGTTGCCCTCTTCTGAACATGTACCCAGCATATCAATGACCTGCCTAAAATGTGATATGCAGAACTGAACACAATACTGCAGATGTGGTTTGACCAGAGTGAAGGACAGTGGGATTACTGCCCCAGGAGAGTACTTTCCTTTCTTACTTTTCCACCTCCTGTGGTCTTAGTGATTTTCTTCACAGACACCCCAATTCAGAGAATTCTGAGGTCAGTCAATGTAAAGTAATAAGAGGGTAATGGTGAATAGCACCTTAACTGAATGATACCAAGATCAATCTTGAACAAGTCACAACCTGCCTGGGTCTGTTTCTTCATTTCTAAAATGGACCTCTAAAGTTGTCTAAATCATTTGAATATCCAATGGATATGTCTCCTTTCCAGTGCTTCCAACTGGAGCTCAGTGGTTTCTGGGTCCTCTAGATAAGTCTTCACACCCTCCATCGTCCTGAGGGGGCATGGTATACTTTGCAAGAGCACCAGAGTTGGATTCAGAGGAGCTCCAGGTTCCCTCATGTGGTCATGAACAAATTACCTAATCTGCTGAGCCGGTTTCCTCAACTGTGAAATAAGGTATTAATAACTATGGTACTTACTTCACAGATCGATCTGTTGTGAAGCTCAAATGAAACAACATAAAGCAATCTGCAATTTGCTGCAATTCATCTGATCTCTCCAAATTACATTTTCCGGTAAGTCTGTTTTTAGTACCAGAGTAATATTGGGTCACCGTCAGAAAGTCAACAAACATTTATTAAGCCCTTACCATGTGCCAGGCACATAAGTGCTGAGAATATAAAAGCAAAAATGTTTCCTCACCTCAAGGAACTCACATCTTGTTCAGGGTCACACAGTAAGTGTCTGAAGACGAATTTGAACTCAGATCCTCCTGACTTTTGGGCCAGTGCTACCTGCCCCTAGCTCACATCTTAATGAGAGAGACAAGAAGCAAGAAGTCCATAGTACATGTGGAATGCAATTCCTTCATTCTTTACCTCACCCTAAACCCCCACCCTCAGTGATGTAGTGGAAAAAAAACAAAACCCAGTAAGACTGAGATTCTAGTTTCAGGTCCCCTACTTCTTAGGTGTGACCTTGATTGTCACTCAATCCCTAAACCTTAGTCATTTACAAAATAGGATTGATCGTACTTACCCAGCCTAATTTCTTGAGCACAGGAACGGTTTCAGTTTCCTCTTTTTACCCTCAGCAACTAGCATCTGTTGCTCAGCATCTAACAAGTGCTTAGTAAATACTTAGTTAATTGGTGCTTTATAGGATTGAGGATCATATAAAAAGAGCTATAATGTGGATTTTGTCAGTCTTCTGAAGAAGTTGGTATGGGGGAATTATGAAGATTCACCTATACAACACCACTGTTCCTCCCAGGATATTCCAGGCTGGAGGCAGATTTCAAACTTTGACACACCGAACAAGCACTGGACTTGGAGATGGAAGATCTGAGTTCTAGTGTAGACTACTTATGACCTGTATGACCTTGGATTGATTGGAAGGGGTGATATTGGGGATGCAAACTCAAAAGGAATCAATACTGCCACCACCTCTTCCCCCCCCCCCCCCAAGCTAATAGGATCTCCACTTCACACACTGAGCCTAGCTTCCAGGAACAGAAAGCTAATGGGCCTTTGCACTGGTCAGAAGATGTGTGGAACACTCTCTTCTGTGGGTGGGAAGTCCATCATGGATCAAGTGGAGGATGTACACAGAAGGAGGTGAAGGGCTTTGAATCCACATCCTATGAAGTCGGGTTGAAGTTGTGCTTGACCCGAGGGCAGAACGGGGGCCAGGAGGCAAGATTTGGAGGATGGACAGCAGGAAGAACCTCCCTGCTCTAAGAGCTGTACGGGAATGGTATGGTCTTCAAGGTTCAAAGGGTTCTTCTTCACCAGAAGCCTCATGGGACCTGTCAATAGGTCAATTAACACCAGGAAGGGTCTACTGTGTGCTGGGTACAAGGGAGGACAAAAGCGGTCCCGCCCATAGGGAGCTCACAGTCTCACGGGGAAGGGAAACAAGGGCCGGGAAACTCCGGACAAACAAGGGCTAGCCGGGGAAGGTGGAGATTATCCTGGAGGCAAGTCCTGGTGGGCCCAGGCTAGGCCTCGTGGGAGGCCTTGGGGCACCGGGCGGCCGGGTGCGGGCGGAACATCCGGAGTCGCGACCCCTAAGGTGCTCCGAGGCCCTGCCCGGCCCCCTCTCGGCTATGCACGGCGGGATGTCCCTGCACTCCCGCCGCAGGAGGCCCAAAGCCTGCGCCTCCACCGCCCACCATACCCGCTTCGGAACGGCACGGCCGCGGCTCCAGCGCGCCTGCGCCGTGGTGTCCTCGAGCCTCGATCCGGGCCCTAGGAGACGGTCGGAGGGGGCGGGGCCAGTGCGTCGGCCCGGGCGGCGTGGGTGAGGGAGTCGGCGGAGGGCGGGAGACGGGGAGGAAAGGGAGGGGCGGGGGTGAGGAGCGAGGAGGGAAGGGGAGAGAAGGGGGAGGCAGGGGGCGTGGCCCGGCCGCCGGCGCCGCGCTGGTGCCTCTCGGCCAATGAGCGGCGTCCACATGCCGCGGCGGCGAGAGGGGAGGCAGCAGCGAATAAATGCTATTCGAGCCGCCGCCGCCGCCGCCGTCGCTGCCGCGCCGCTCGCTCCCGTCCCCGACGCCGCCACCTTCGCCGCAGTCTCCTCCTCGGGTCACCGCCGCCGCGGCCCTCTGGGGTGGGGGCTCCGCGGAGGGAGCGAGCGCCGCTCGGACTAGGTAGAGCTCCCCGGGCGGCAGCGTCGGGGCGACCGCGGGGCCCAGTGCCCGGCCGGCAGGCAGGCAGGCGAGCGAGGCTCGAGGCGCGGGGCCGGGCCGGGCGGCGGTTGGCGATCGAGGCACGGTCCCGGCCCGGGCAGGCGCCGGGAGAGCGGAGCGGAGCGGAGCCGGGCGGGGGGCGGCGTCACCTGCCCAGGGGCCGCGGGGGGAGGGCGCCCGTGGGGTGATTCAGCGCTCGGCGGAGCGGAAGGAGGCAGCAGAGGAGGAGGAGGCGGCGGCGCCGCGGCTGCTGCTGCTGCTGCTGCTGCTGCTGCTCCTGCTGCGGGGCGGGGGGAAAGCGCTGGAACCGGCCCTCCCACCGCCTCCTCCGCTGCCGCCGGCCCAGCCGAGCCCAGCCGAGCCCAGCCGAGCCGAGCGCGTCCTAGCGGGCCGGGAGCAGGCGGAGGCGGCCCCGGGCGGGCTCGGGCTCGGGCTCCGCAGCCATGGAGAACGCGCACACCAAGACGGTGGAGGAGGTGCTCGGCTATTTCGGCGTCAACGAGAGCACGGGGCTGAGCCTGGAGCAGGTCAAGAAGCTCAAGGAGCGCTGGGGCTCCAACGGTGCGTGCCCGCTGCGGCCGGGAGGGGGAGGGGGCGGGGGCTTCAGCCTGCCCTTGCGGGTTACCCGCTCATCCAGCCCCCTTGGGGCCTTTCCCGTTTTTCGGAGGACCGGCGGACGAGCAGCCCCTCCTAGTGGGGGGTCCAGGCCTTCCCTGCCGCCCCCCACCCTTGTACGTTGTCCGCTTTGCGCAGCAGGGGAGGGGGCCCACGCTTTTCAGCCACCCTCCCATATTGGGGTCTCTCGTGGCCTTTTTTCCGGGGCTCCCCCGGGAGGGCGAGACGGCAGCCCCTCCTAGCGGGGTCCCGGGCTCCCCTCCCCCGCCCTCTGCAGAGGAGGGGGCCGTCGGGGGCCGAGGCCGGGAGTCTGGGCGTGTGGAGTCCGCATCGGGCTGGAAAGGCGGCCTAAGAGAGAGGGAAGATGGCTGACTGGGGCTCCACCTCGTGGGTCTCTCCCACCCGGGCTTCCCCGCCCCGGTTGTCGCGGCGAATCCCCCCACTCGGAGGAACCTTCCCCATGTGGGGAGGGGGGCTCGGGAGGGCTCCCGCAGTGCCAGGCCTGCCATTGTCGTTTCCCTGCCCCTTTCCCTTGAGGACCTTTTCGTGCCTAGATGAATCACCCACGCAGCTCCAGCCCTTGTCTGGGGAATGAGAACGATCCATGGGCTGTCAAGGGAAATCGGGCTTCGGGCTTAGAGGAGCCTCTGACCTTCTGGGCTCCATAGTCACCCCCACACACACGCACACACATCTGGTAGCGGGGTGATCTGGTTGAAATGGCTCCTTTTTGGAGTCCCCTCCTTAAGTGGCTGGATTTCACTCTGACATGCGGGCACAAGGTTATTAACCGGAAAAAAAATTGTATCTTTCTCTTGATTGTCATCTAGAGGAAGGATGGTCGTTGTCTTCCAGAATGGAGGATGTTTAAATTTTAACAATTTTTCTTGCAGAAAAAGCGAATGTTAATATTTTCTTTTTTTTCTTTCTCTCTCGTTCCCTTGCAAATCTCTGCATACGACAGAATTGCCAGCAGAAGAAGGTAAGTCATTTGCTTAAAAGTTTCTTTTCATTGTTTCTTGCCGAGGCTATTAAGATAACTTTTAATAATTTGCATTTGTCACTATAGGGAAAACCTTACTGGAGCTTGTTATTGAACAGTTTGAAGATTTATTAGTTAGAATTTTACTGCTGGCAGCCTGTATATCTTTTGTAAGTATAAAACGTTTTATTTTTTCAAAATATTGGTTGGCCAAATGTTGCAGGGATGAAAGTTATAAAACTAAAGCAGAAAAATGGGCAATAAGCATCTTGATGTTAGCCATTTATATTCATATAATGCAGACTATTTGGTTTTTTTAAAAAAGTAAATGCATGCTTCAGTCAAAGGGGTGGGGTTTTGGGGGGGTTTTTTGGTTTGTTTTTTTTTAACTAAGGGGGTTAAAGCTAATTGGATTTTCCAAAAACATACTCTCGGGCCAAATAAGCTTCTGAAGCCAAGGTTTTGTTTTTTTAATTAATAGGCGTTTAATTTTATTTTTAAATCTTGGCTTCTCCTTATTAACAGTTTGTAAGATCACATGAAGATGATGATGGGGTCATTGTCATCTGTAAATAGCACTTAGCCGAGGAATATTCCCAGTTGTTTTCCCTTTCTGGTAATAGCAAGGTGACAGTTGCTTCTGACGGGGACAAGAATGATGACGCTGGTGATGGCTCTGGGGTTGACCAAATTTGGTCAGTGCCCTTCTGGGTGGTGGTATGTTCATCTAAATTGTACCCCCCCACCCCACCCCCTTTCTCTGACTTGACTGACTACCAAACAGATAGAATGCCTCAGCTGGACAGGACAAAGTTCAGCTTGCCCTGATTCATAGACAAAATGTTTGAACTGGGCAGTTTCCTGGTTGTGTTAGCTGGGGAGTCTACGTTTGCGTGCAGGAGCTGGTGGGGTTGCTAAGAAACGAGAGAGATGCAGAGAATGAAAGCCTACGGAGGGGATGGGGGCGAATATGTTCTTGATAAGTTATTAACCAATTTGTTCTCTGTGGGTTATTCTTTTTTTGAGCCCAGAGAACATTTGTTCCGTGTGGTAGATAGAGGCCTTCACAGACTTGTAAGGAAGGCTTGGAAAACTCATTTCTCTGGATGAAATAAAACAATCTCATTCACAGAAATGTTTCTTCTCCCCACAACTTGAGTACTGGAAGGATTGGTCTTGATGTGACCACATCTGCCTAGGCGGCATGTGCGCCTCTGATTTTTCAGCCAGGCATGGCTTTAGAAAACCCTGACATGGTCCACTCAAGGTGAACTCCTTGGCAGTTGGGTGCTGTCCCATGGGCCACCTTCATCTTTCCTCTGTCTTATCTTTCAGCAGAAGGAGATTTGAACAGGCAGAGCTATTGACTTAGAATGGCAGGTGTCCGAGTTATTTTCCAAATGGTAGATCTAGGAGGAGCAAACATCTGTAGGCACAGTCTTAGTCCTATAAACCTAAAATAAGCCTTTGCCCAGGGAGTGTAGTGCAGTCATAATTGCCGTGAGTGCCATTAATTACCTTTAGGGTCTGCCTTTGGTTTCTTCTCTTGGAGGAAAATTGAGGCATGATATCACAACAAATGGTTTGCTGAGCCTAGTGAATTGCTCCCAACCTCCTAATATGACCTTTTTTCCCATATTTTTTTAAACTTAAATTACACAGTTTAACTCCAACATGTCTGAGAAAATTAGGATCGTCTTTTGTATAGATTAATCAGTTTGCATTTTAAAGGATCAGTAGCTTGATACCACTAATATGTACTTGCATTTCTAACTGCAAATACTGTGTGGATTCATTCAGGGACTAGGCAGCTGCTAATAGTCTTGAATAGTTTACAGAAGGAATAAACAGGCCGCCAAAGCACATTGGAAATGACTTTGCCTCCTTGCCTTACCTTGAACTAATCACAATTTGTTGAGAAGTAGAATAAAATGTGAATTTGATTTAACTTCATGAAACAAGACAGAGTGAATATTTAGACTGGTGCATGTCTTCCACCTTTAGATGGCTAAAATGGTTTTTGAAATCTCATTTCTGGGCCAACACAGCTTTGTACTTGGGTTTCTTGATGCCACCAGGGACCACTGAGATGTTACATCAGAAGCAAAATTAATCTTAGCTTCTGAGTTGCTGGTGTTGGTAACACCAAGACAGAAAGAGATCAATGTTGGAAGTTTTAATTGAACTCTCTCTCTCTCCTCCTTCTCTCTTTCTCCCCCCACCCCATATCTATACAGAGAGAAAGAGGGGGAGTCTATCTGTATATTATAGAGTGTATTTTAAACTTTAGCATGTGATGGATGTTGAAAGGATAGTTTGTTGTTAAATTTTAATAGAGTTTATGGTTTCTGGAAATTCACATACTCATTTTCTGAGTATTTCTGAGCATCTTGTCTAACCTTTCTAAACCACTATTCTTGTAGTTACTGGGAATTGTCCAACATCGTCATAGTTTTTGAATTTTGATTCTCTGATGGCTGCAGCGCAATGAGTCTTGTCATGCATTCGAATCTCAGTTCTGTCATTTAATAACTGTGTGACCTTGAGCCAGTGAACTTGTCTCAGCTTTTTTTTTCTCATCTATAAAATGAAGATGTTAGATTAGACAATACTCAAAAAGTTCCTTTGAGTTCTGAATCCTGGGATTCTTTGATAAAAAATGACTGGGAAACAATTTGAAAATGGAAGTTGTTTAAACTTGAGTAGCTGAACCAGGCAGATGTGAAGGGACAGAAGAAAAACTGCTCTGCTGTATGGCTAATCTTCTCTTATTGCGTTACCTTTTTTTTTTTTTTAAGTGATGCTTAATTATTTCCTTTATTTTAACGAATATATTTTGTTAATGTAAAATTTTTATGTGGGTCTGATAGAGATGGGGGGGAGCTATATGTGTTGTGTAACTGGTTCTGCTTAGATTGTAAAAAATGCACCCAACTAAACATTTACATGATGTTTCTTGTGCCTGCTTGACATGCTAAACCAGGGAGTAAACTGTTAACTCTGGCTAATGTTCTGCTGTAGCAGAACTTAGGAAATTACAATTATTTCTACACAGGTGACTTTTAGGGATTTGTCATTTAGTCATTTCAGTGGTGTTCGACTCTTTGTAACCCCATGTGGGGTTTTCTTGGTGAAGATACTGGAGTGGTTTGTCATTTTGTTCTTCAGCTCATTTTCTAGATGAGGAAACTGAGGCAGACAGGGTTAAATGACTTGCCCAGAGTCACACATTTAGGAAGCGTCTGAGGACGGATTTGAACTCAGAAAGATTCGTCTTCCTGACTCCTGCTCTGCACTCTGTCCACGGCGCCACCTAGCTGTAATACTCACCAAAGAGTATATTGAGAAGGCCCTTAGACTGGAATTGTTATGTACGTATGTATGTGTCAGAGAGACACACACAAACTCACAGGAGTGAGAACATAAATGAAGTGACCCTGGCATTCTGAGGTCAGTGTTTGATGCTCTCCACCTTTTATTTGTGGGAAAGTGCTAGGAATTTTTTCTTTTTCCTACATAGATTTACTTCTTTGTAGGCTTCTGATAAGCCACAGTTAATCTCCAGTGTGGTAGTTATTCTTCATAAACTTTTTACTATTTTACTGTTATTTCCAATCCTCTTCCCAGACTCTGGTTTGCCTTTCTCCTGAACCTCTCCAGCTTTTTCCCCTTTCTAATGGGCCAATACTGATACTTCTCTGTGGCCCCCTCCTTCCCTCTCTCCTCATGCCCTAGAACAGAGAACTGCACTCAGGTTCAAAGAAATAGTTGGGTTGGTTGGACCAGCCAGTTGTATGTGGTCAGCGTCTAGTGTGGTTAATGATGCTGATTCCTGTGGGTTTAGAGTCTGAAATCAACATTGTTTTTCTGCTTAAACTTATAAACCATATTTGGTTGACTATCTTTTGATGTGTTCTTCCATCCTTGGTTATACTGAAGGCTCCATTATTAGTTTTTTCTCATTTTATTTGTAATAGAAGTGATTAGCAGCTACTTCCTGTCCTTAAAGGTAAGCCTGTTACGGGAATTCTGTCAGCAATAATCAGTACATCTTCATAGATCCTTTCTGTTCTTCCAAAATATTGTCAAATAGACATATCAGAAGGAAAGACAATGAAACTTTTTTTATGGAAAAAAGTTTTTTTTAATCAAATTAACATGGTCTTACTCTCAAATTAAAGAGAAAAACCTAGATCAGGGACTATGAGCATTTATTTAAGCACAGCTATTAAGTGCTAACAATACATAAGCTAGTCCCTGTCCTCAAGAAGCTTACCTTCTAAAGTAGAAGATGGTTCCATCCAGAGTACATGGAAAGTACCCTTAGCCTGGAAGCCACCAGCTGCTGAGGAGGCCAGGAAAGGCCTGTGGTTTGTTCCTTAAATAAATGTGTGCCTTGCAACCTGCTGCCAAGAAGGAAATTCATCCTCTCTCTAACAAGGTGCGAAGCTTATCTTCGAGTTGCTAATGCTTCACTGACCTTTAAGAAAGGCCCTTGTTCCTCCTCAAGTCCAACAATTTTTTTCCTAGCTGGAGAATTAAGTTTCCTATTTCTAATATGCTCTCCTTGGCAAGCATTTGGAAGGCTAGCAGTAGAGCAGCTGCGATCTTGCATCCATCACAGTTTATCACTTCCTCAGAGAAGTTCTCTTTTTGGCACTAGTCCTGATCCTCAGGGGCTGCAGTAGTGTGCTGTGTCAGAGATTCCAGGAACAGGGGAGAGCCTCCTTTTATACTGTCTGGGCCCTCCTAGGCCCAGCCCAGCCTTTTCTCATTCTCTCCTTGGGGTTTGCCTGCCTCCTTATTTTCCGGACCTTTTTGGAAATTTGGCTGTATTCCAATTTTTCCCCTATTTTTGTCTCTGCCAACACAACTATTAAATAGTAGGCAGTGAAATACCCATTGGTTAAGACCATCCCAATTTCTTACGGCTAGGATTTTAGCCAGACGTATCTTTATTGCCATTAATTCCAAAAAATGTTTAAAAATATACTCATTGCCCATTACCTTGTTTAACTCTTTTATTAGCCACTGTTAGTAGTATTTGTTTAAAATACAGAATCTGTGTCCTAAAATATTGCATGTATTTCCTCTGTCTTCAGAACCTGTTCCAGTTAAAGTGGACTGCTTTCATTTTGAACTCCATGTTCCACTTACCACTCATTTAAAGAGGTAGTAGCATGTCATGTTAAAGTTATGGTAGACTTTTTAATGCTAGCTTTGGCACCGGAAGGGTCAGGGTGTTGTCTGCTGGCTTTCTAAACATGATTCCATCCCATCATTAATATAGGATTGGAATCCTATATTAATGTTTGAACTTGAGCTGTTGTTGTAGTTCAGTCATTTCAGTCATGTTCAACTCTCTGTGTGGCCCCTTTTGTGGTTCTCTTGGCAGAGATACTGGAGTGGGTTTGTTTGCTGCCATTTTCTTCTCCAGCTCATTTTACAGATGAAGAAACTGAAACAGTTAAATGACTTGCCCAGGGTCACACAGCTAGGAAGTGTCTAGGGCCAGATTTTAGCTCAGGTCTTCCTGACTTGAGACCGCCCCCCCCC
>JAQQSK010008455.1:0-13504 GCA_028658325.1 Potorous gilbertii
ATCATCGCCTGAAACAGATCCAAAAAGAGAAACTCCCAGGATCGTTGTGGCCAAATTCCACAGTTCCCAGGTCAAGGAGAAAATATTGCAAGCAGCTAGAAAGAAACAATTCCAGTATTGTGGAAATACAATCAGAATAACACAAGATCTAGCAGCTTCTACATTAAGGGACCTAAGGGCGTGGAACAAGATATTCCAGAAGTCAAAGGAACTAGGTGTAAAACCAAGAATCGCCTACTCAGCAAAACTGAGTATAATACTTCAGGGGAAAACATGGTCTTTCAATGAAATTGAGGACTTTCAGACATTCTTGATGAAAATACCGTAGCTGAAAAGAAAATTTGACTTTCAAACACAAGAATGAGAAGAAGTATGAAAAAGTAAACAGCAAGGAGAAGTCACAAGGGACTTACCAAAGTTGAACTGTTTACATTCCTATATACATAGACAATATTTGTAACTCCTGAAATTTTTCAATATCTAGGTAGTTGGTGGTATTACACACACACACGTACACACACGTACAGGTGTGCACTCACACACAACATACACCCGTGCACGCACACACAGAGACAGAGAGCACAGAGTGAATTGAATAGGATGGGATCATATCTTAAAAGAAATCAAGGTAAACAGTGAGAGAGAAATGTAGTGGGAGGAGAGAGGGTGAAATGGAATGGGGTAAATTATCTCTCATAGAAGAGGCAAGCAGGAGACTCTTTAGTGGAGGGAAAAGACGAGAGTTGAGAAAAAAAAAACAAAACGTTTACTCTCATCACATTCGACTAAAGAAAGGAATAAAATTTTTAATATGAAAACCTATCTTACAATACAGGAAAGTGGGGGAGAAGGAGATAAGCAGGGTGGGGGTGGGGAAGATGGAAGGGAGGACAATGGGAGGATGGAGCAATTTGAAGTTAACACTCAGGGAGAGACAGGAGCAAAAGAGAGAATAGCAACAAAGGTGGGCAGAAAAGGATGGAGGGAAATATAGTTAGTCTTACACAACACGACTATTATGGAAGTCACTTGCAAAACTACGCATATATTGAATTGCCTGCCTTCCCAAAGGGAATGGGTGGGGAGGGAGGGATGGGGAGAAGTTGGAACTCAAAGTTTTAAGAACAACTCTTGAGTATTTTTCTTGCTACTAGGAAATAAGAAATAGAGGTAATGGGGAATAGACAGTTATCTGGCCCTACAGGAAAAAAGAGAAGATGGGGACAAGGGAAGGGAGGGAAAATAAAAGAGAGGGTAGATTGGTGATAGGGGAAATAAGAGTGCTCAGTGTACTGGGGTGGGGGCAGGGGACAAATGGGGAGAAAATTTTGGAACCCAAAATCTTATGAAAATGAATGTAAAATTTAAATAAATAAATTTGTAAGAATAATAATAAATTAAAAAGAATGATCCTTTTTTTCCCCTGTAGGATTATACTTTGTTTTGCAGGGTAGGTGATTCTTGTTTTCAAATCTAGCTCATTTGACCTCTGGACTATCATATTTCAAGCCCTCTTATCCCTTAATACAGAAACTTCTAGATTGTGATTTATCCTGATTGTGTTTCCACAACACTCAAATTTCGTTTTTTTCTGGCTGCATGCAACATTGCTTGAGCTAGAAGTATTGGAATTTGACTTCAATATTTCTAGGACTTTTATTTTCGGTTCCCATTTTCACTAATGATGGATTCTTTCAATGGGTTTTAGCCTCTGGTTCTATAATATCAAGGAAGTTTTCCTTGATAATTTCTTGAAAGATGATTTCCAGGCTCTGTTTTGGTCCTGACTTTCAATATTAAAGCAATTATTTTTTTCAATGAAATTTTGGAACTACTTTTCCATCTGTCCAATTCTGCTTTTTAAGTCATTCTTCTCATTACTGTTTTTTTGGGGGGAATCTCTTTTGCTGTTTGGATTGGTTTATTTTTGAGACGTTATTTTCTTCAGCATTTTTGTGGTTTCTTTAGCAAGCAACTGACTCGTTTTTCATGACTGTCTTGCATCAGTCTCGTTTGTCTTTTCAATTTTTGCTCCACTTCTCTTACTTGACTTTCAAAATTCTTTTTGAGCTCTTCCATAGGCTGAGACCGATTCATATTTTGTTTGGAGTATATGGAAGGGGGAGCTTTGATTGTGTTTTCTTAGTATGTTGGTATATTTTGGCCTTCCTTGTTATCAAAGCCAGGTTTTATACTACTATTTTTTTTGTTTTTGTTCATCTCTCTATCCATTTACTTGAAATTTGAGTTCTTTGTCCAGGTAGGTGTCTTCTTCTAGTGGGATTTGGAGGGTGCTGTATTGCCAACTGTTCACTCTCCCCACAATGTGTGGTCCTAGAATTCCAGAAACAACATCTGCCTCTGGCCTTGCTTCCGCTGCCTGCAGGCTCCTCAAACTCCTCCACTGCCCTCCAAAGCCCTACTTTCTTATAGACGTCTGACAGGTTTTTTCCACTGACATTTCAATTTGTTCTCAGCGTTTTGGGGCTGTGAAGCTTGGAAACTGCCACAGTTGTTATAGATTCAGTCCCCACCGGCTCCTCAGGTGCTATCTGTGCTGGTTCAGCCCAAGATGGACTGCACTCTGCTCCCAACTCAGTGCAATGGGTTCCTTCAGTCAACCTTCCATGATGTCTTGGGCTGGAGATTCGCATTGCTCCATCATTCTGTGGGTTCTGCAGGTCCATTTCTTATGTCATTTTTTTTTACAGATTTTGCCTGGGTTTTGGGGGAGAACTGTAGAAAGTGACTGTTTTTACTCTTCTACCTTGACTCCAACACCTCCCTGCCTACTTTCTCCTATATCCATTCTTTCTTTTGATCTTTTACCATTATTAATCAATGAAATTAAAATCAATAATTACAGAACTAATATTATCATGATCCAAGAAAGCTAAAAATTTAATGGTAGGAATCCATAATAGGAGGAGTTAATCAGGTTCAAGTTGAGAAAACATGTTCTGTGAACATGAAAAGGGAAAATAATTATAATGTCAAGTAAATGGAGGTAAGGTAACATCTTTGAGTCAAAAAACTGAACTTTGAGAACTGGGGGTTTAGAATGGACTTAGGGGAAGGGGCAGATTCATGACACCATAGCAGATGAGAGGAGAAACCTATAAAGGGAAGTTTAAGCCATAGTAGTTTCTATCAAGCTGGTGGTTATTTATGAATTCTCTCATTTGGTCCTCACAATAATGCCATTAGCCAAGTACTACAGATATTATTCATACCATTTTACATGCACTGAGACTCATAGAGGAACAGAATTTCTCATAATCACACATTTTGTGTCACCAGCTTGTTTCTCTTCATTTGGTTGAGCACTCATTCTTTGCATAATGATTCCTGACATGAAGGGAACTATGATTTTCATTATAATTGATATGACATATGTACTTAATATACTAATAATTATTTTTCTTAAAAAATGTCTTTTTTACCTTATAAATTAGAAGCTCACAATGCAACTTGAAATGATCAACCAAAACCTTGACTATAGTCACAATTACTGGCATTCTTCTCCCTGTGTGCCTTCATGAAGCAAATCCTGTCACATAAATCTGGTCCTCTGCCTCATTATGTAATGACCTCTAGAGACTTAAGCAATGTTGCTCCCATAATGGGTGGCACTTATATGGAATGAATGACACTCGAAGTTACAGGGCAGCAAAGATCACCTGTGGTGGCTTACACACCAGGGTGCTGGTCATGAGAGGAGTAAGCACTTCTCCTTTGATTACACCCACCTTCGAGGAACTGAGAACTTACAAGTCCCTGGAGACATCTCAGAGAACAGTTACACAAAATCTCTGAATCCTGGGGTAGAATACCCTCCACTTGACAAAAGGACTCAAAAGTCAAGTAATTGGTCAGGAAAATGCCCCAAAATGAGAAAAATTAGGACTATAGAAGAGTACTTTCTTGTGAAAAGGTTTTTTCATTCTTTTCAGAGGAGAGAGATCAAAACATACATCAAGAGGAAGAACAAAGCATACAATTGGAGGAAGATACTAAGGTCAAGTCTCCCATATCCAAAGCCTCCCAAAAATATGAAATGATCTCAGGTCATGGAAGAGTTCAAAAAAGAGGTGGAGTAAAACTTGGGAAAATAAATGAGAGCAATGCAGGGAAATCCTGAAAATGAGTCAACAGCTTGCTAAAGTAGACACAAAAATACTGAGGAAAATAATATCTTCAAAAATTTACTAACTCCAATGGAAAAATAGAGCCAAAAGCTAAGTGAAGAAAATAGTTCTTTAAAAATTAAGTGAAAGCAGATGGAAGCTAATTATTTTCTGAGAAATCAAGAAATTATAAAATAAAACCAAAACAATGACAAAATGGAAGACTTTGTGAAATATCTCATTGGAAAAATAACTGATCTTCAAAACAGATCCAGGAGATATAATTTAAAAATATTGGTCTACCTGAAAACCATACTCAAAAAAGAGCCTTGAAACAATCTTCCAATAAATTATCAAGAAAAACTGCCTTCATTTTCAAGAACGAGAGGATAAAATAGAAATGGAAAGAATTTACCAATCACCTCCTGAAAGAGACCCAAAGGAATACTCCGAGGATTATTATAGGCTAATTCCAGAGTTCCCAAGGCAAGGAGAAAATAATGCAGGGAGACAGAAATTCAAGTATTGTGGAACTACAATCAGAATAACACAGGATTTAGCAAATTCTACACTAATGGATCAAAGGGCTTAGAATATGATATCCCAGAAGTCAAACGAGATAGGACTAAAACAAAGACTCACCTACACAGCAAAACTTGTACAAAACTTCAGGGAAAACAAAATGAAATACCAAAGAAATAGAGGACTTGCAAGGATTCTTGTTGAAAAGACCAGAGATGAATAGAAAATTTGACTTTCACATGCAAGAATCAAGAGAAACATGAAAAATTAAGCAGGAAAGAGAAGTCTTAAGGAAATCATTAAAGTTGAACTGCTTACATGGAAAGATGATATTTTTAACTCATGCTACATGGAAAGATGATATTTTTAACTCATGTGACCTTTTTTAGTATTGGAGTAGGTAGAGGGAATATATGTAAACATATGTTTATATATATAAAATATTTAATTTAAATATAATTAAATATATAATTTGACATACATAAAAATATAATATAAATATATAAATAATTTGGATATGTAAATATTTAATTCAAATGTATATTTATATGTATGTATATATGTGTGTTTGTATATATATGTTTATTTGTACATGTATATGCATGTATGTACATATGCAATGGCAGTGAAGAAAGGTGGAGATAAAAGGAAATAACTGAGTCTTACTCTCATGGGATTTGACTTAAGAAAGGTATAACAAACTCAATTGGGTATTGAAATCTATTTTACTCTCTTGGAAGACAAGGGGAAGGGGATAGAACAGGAAAGATAATAGAATGAACTGCAAATTGGGGAAAGATATAATCAGAAGCATACACTGTTGCAGGGGGACAGGTCAAGCGACAGAGTGGAATAAACAGAGGGCAGGACAGGACAGAGGAAAATGTGATTTAGTCTTTCACAACAAAATTGTTAGGGAAATGTTTTGTATAACTACACATGCATGATCTATGCTGAATTTCTTGCTTTCTCAATGATCATGGGTGGAGAGGAAGAATGGAGAAAATCAGGAACTAAAATCATTAAAAATGAACGTTAAAATTGTTTTAGCATACAACTGGGAAATCAGATGTACAGGCAATTGGGTTTAGAAATCTACTTTACCCTACAGGAAAATAAAAGAAAGAGAGATGGAAGATGTGGGGATGTTAGAAGGAAAGAGAGACTCAGGGAAGGTGGGGATGGGGTGGATTCTGTCCTGGGGTGGGGGTGCGAGAGTCGGGGAGAAAATTTCAAGATCAAATTCTTGAGGAAATTAATGATGAAAACTGAAAAATTAATAAATTATATGTACTTTTTTGAAAAGTAAAGAATCTGAAATAGGTATATTGCTATTTAATACTGGATCTGCCACTTGATTGTAATGTGATTTGGGCAAAGTTACTTCATCTCTGTGGGCCTCAGTTCATTCATCCATGAAGTAGTGGATTAGAAGACATTTCTCTAAAGTCATTTCTAGCTCAGAATCTATTACATTATATATTTTTCTTTAGAAATCTTGTTTTCCTTAAGTATTGTTTACAAAGTCTTCCTGTCAATACTATTGATATGTTCAACTGAAATAAATTAATTTAAATGAATTTGATAAACGTTTATAAAATGCTTATATTATTCTGGACAATTTATTAGTCACAAGGATACAATAAGTAAACACACCCTACCCTCATGTGATTGAAATTCTACCATGTGTTAATGATGATGCTCTCTATGTGTGGTACCTGTTCCTGAAATGTAGAAACAAATGTAGATTGGGAAATAAATACAAAACATACAATGGGAGAAACAAAAGAATACATAGAGGAGGGAATGCTTCAACGACTAGAGAGAATAAAAGTTTTGTTTTCCTTGGTTTTTTTTGTTTGTTTGTTTTTGGTGTGTAGAAGGTGGTGTTTGAGTAGAATTCTCAGGAAGTTAGAGATTCTAAGAGGAAAGAGTGATGAAGTGGACCACTGCAATGGATGAAGTCATTGATGTGAAAAATATTAGTTTGTGTAGAGAGAACTGAAAATAGATAAGTGAGTCTGGAATATGCAATTATCATTGGAAGTCATACAAAACCAGTCCAGATATCTGGGCTGAAATCAGTTTGTGAAGTACTTTACATTCCTAAAAGAGGAATCAGTGTTTTGTCATAGAGGTTGTAGGAAGCAACAGAAGACCTTTCAACTTTGCGGTTCCATATACTTTAGAAATATATATTTGACAAGTTTGTAGTAGTATATCATAAAGGGCAGTGACTGAAAATAGAGGGCAACAAAGAATTAAATGTAATGGTCTGGACAGGAGATTATGAATGCTTGAGTTAGAAAGGTATCTAAATGTTGAGGAAGGAAGAAACTTGAGATGTTATGGTAACTTTAGGGGGTGAGGGAGAGTGAGAAGGATAAACGATTATGATTTCTTATATATTTACCAAGCACAAGGTGCTGTGCTATTTTAGGTGTTCAAATACAAAAATTAACATAAACTACCTGCCCCAGATCGTTATAGTATCTGCTTTTTTTTTTTAAAGATAGATTATGATGGCATCTATTTAGCTCCAGATGAGAACTTTGGTATTGTCTAGTTATAGTCTCTTCACTGATAGATGAGGAAAATTAGAGAGGTGAAGTGACATGTTAAATTACTTTAGTAATAAGTGACAGATCAAGGATTCAAATCATTCTACTATGATTCTAAGTCCAGAGGTTTTTCTAGTTCACCACGTATTTTGCTTAGGAAATCAATAGGAATATTAAAACTTCTTGTGGGCATATATTTCTTAGCCTTAAAGTGATTTGACATGTTGTGAGGAGGTGCTCCTGGAAAGTCAGATGTAGCACAACAGACTTGATGGAGTGGATTCCCAGGAGTGTGCAACCTGAGCCCTTAAGACCACAAGTGCCCATCTAAATCTTAATGTGTAAAATTTGAATCCAGTCAAAAGCCTAGACTTAAGGATTTGGAAAGTCACATATGACCCTGAGTTATAGGCCCCTCACTCCTTTTAAACAATGGGACATAAGAGAGGCCAGGCAGGATGAAAGATGTTATTTGAAATGTTTTCCAAATAGTGATGGTGTTTGACTTGAAGGCATCAGTTGAATTATCTGAAAGAATGTAGAAAGTGTTGGGAAGAAGATGTAGAACTGAGTCATAAGAAATGCTTCTCACTGGGAGGAAGAGGAGTTAGCAAAGGAGAAAGAGAAAGATTCATTAGAGTAAATTGAGGAAAAACAAAATTGCAATGTCACAAAAGTCAGAGGAGAAGAATGTTCCAAGAACTACCTTGAATAAACAACAGGGAATGAGAATAAAGAAGTGATGTTTCAATGAATAGCAAAATAGGTTCTCATTGATGAGAATGGATGGAGTGACTTTATTCAGTAAGGTAAAATGTCCAGCCTCTGGTTTGCAGATTTTAAGGAGCAGGTGTGTGCTGAGCAAATTGACGTATTAAGTAAATACAAGTATATATGCATATATGTATATGCATACAAAACATATATTTGTGTGTGTACATATATGTGTACATATACACATACCTGTTTATATATACATGTGTGTATGCATAGAGCAACAGAGATATTGCCTCTATACAAGTAACTTTTGTCATCAAAGGTCCTCAGTTCAATCATGACTGACTTTGTTCTGCTTTCTTGAGAGATAGAACTTTGATCTTCTTTCCCTCAGAGGATAACTATACAAACACACAATCTATTTAGATCCTACTTGGCATGCATTTCACAGTAGTATAATTGAAAGCTTATTTTTTGTTCTTGACTAGCAGCAGAGGTCCATAAGAAAAGTTAAAAGATATATCGGAAGACACGACTAAAATGTATATGAATAAAGGATATTTGTATCAGTGTCTTCATGATGTTTTGTTAATATATTTTGCCTTGAAGCATATAATTTTTCATTTTTTCTCTTGTGACTGATGTATGAACAAACTTCCAAATTGCCTCTATGGAGCACAGCACAGAAAAGAATGAATTCATCCTTGTGGGATTCATAGATGCCCCTCTTGGTTACATTCACATTCATCTATTTGATAGCACTGATGGGAAACCTGTGGATGATAGCACCGATTTACTTGACTCGTCATCTCCATACCCCACTGTCTTTTTCCTCAGTAATCTCTCTTGGGTTGATTGTATTTTTTCATCAACTGCTACTCAAAAAGTGATGGCTGATCTTCTCACAGGGAAAAAGGTTGTTTCCTATGATGGCTATGCTTTTCAGATGTTCTATTTTGTGGCCTTTTCTACTGTGGACTCTTTCCTCCTAGCTATTATGGCCTATGATTACCATGTAGCTAAGTGTAAGCCTCTCCATGACACCAATGCCATGAGAGCAAATGTGTGCACACAACTGGTGATTGGCTACATCTGGAGTATCATTGAATCCTCCATTCTCATTGGCTTCACACTTTATCTCTCCTCTGGTTCAAATATAGGGCATCATTTTTTTATGACATTGCCTCAGTCTGGTTCTCTCCTGCTCTGATATCCATATCAATGAACTGACCTTTTTTATCTTGACTGCTTTCAATGCCTTTTTTGCCCTACACATCATTCTGACCTCCTACATGCTCACTTGTATCACCATCCTGAAAATGAATTCTGATGAGGGCCATCATAAAACCTTTTCCACCTGTGTCTCCTACGTGACAGCAATGTCAATATTTTATGGGACTTTGATCTTCATGTACTTACAACTCAACTCAAGTCATTCTACGGAAAATGATCAAATGACCTCAGTATTATACACAATAATAACCCCCTTTTGAACCTTCTTGTCTATAACCTGAGGAAAATAAAGTCTTTAGGAAAGTTGTTGAGAGGGCAAAACCTCTAGTAATTTTATGTGATTTTAATTAGGGAAAATATGGTATATGTATTTAATTAATTCTAATTCTACTGTAAATATCCTATTTCTTCTATACTACAAAATGCAGGGTGTGTTTTTGATGGAAACAATACTTGAGATTCACCTCACAGATTCCATCAATAAATGCCCTCATAAATGTTCCTCTCCCAAGTTCTTTAGTTTTGTAGCCCTATGCCACGTAATCTAGCACACCAGTGCACCTGCCTTCATTTGCAGTAGCAACTTTGAGATTTCTGTCTTGTCATGTGTATCGGATTTTACGATTAAGGGTACGGAACTGCAATTCTGTTTCCTTTTCAGGTTTTGCAGTGCCTTGTATTATGATGGTCACATTGTTGACATAAAATAAAGGCTTCCTGGGTGACTGATAATGTTTTGATTCTTGAAAAAACAATTCGGTTCTTCTTCATCCCCCATTTTTCTTCATCCAGGAGACCTGATACCCTACCATATGGGGCTGAAGTGAAGGACGTGGTGTTTACTGAGGAGAAAAACTCATGTATCAGGATCAGAAATTGGATTTATGCTGCCCAGTTCCAGAGTTTATTATGAGGAGCAAAGAGCAAAAACTGCGAAGAAACAGATTTGGACTTGATATAAGGAAAAAACTTTTTAACCAGTAGAGCAATCTAAAACTGTAATTCCAGTGTTCCTGGCAATAATGAGTCTCTCCACCCTCTTACTGGAAGCCTTCATCAATCAGTCTCAGTTCCAGTACCTTCTTCTCTCTGTTAATTACTTTCCATTTATCTTTTACAGAGTTACTTTCCATTTATCTTTTACAGAGTTTCTTTGCTTACAATTTTCTTTCACGGTGTCTCTCGCATAAACAGGGGCAGTCTCATGACTCCTTTTGTATCCCCAGCATTTAGAAAAGTGCCTTGAATGCAATAGACTATTAACACATGCTTATTGATTGATGATGCTGATTGACCTAGTCTGCAACTTAAATTCTTAGAGAGTTTCCTTGAGAGTTTGAATGATTCACCTAGAGTCACACAACATGTGAAAATATCAAGGAACTGGACCCAGAGCTTCCTAACTCCAAGGTCAGCTCTCTGTTCTTTATGCCATCTCTGCAATTAATGGGTGCACACATCATTTGAAGTTATTTGATACCACAGAAGTGCTGTTAAAATGTGATTAAGCCCAAGGACTTTTTTCTTCTGTTTTCTAAAGTCTTTTAATGGAAAATTTAGTGAATTTAGGTATAATTCCAAATTGTGTTTCATTTTCTTTGAAACAATTCATACTTCTACCAAAAATACATCAATACATACCTTCTCCCTTCTCCCATTCAAAACTGCAACACTGGTCATCTTCATTTTTTTCTGTCTTTTGCAATCTTATGTATATGCAACAAATTATTTTATTTGTAATTGTAGAATATTTTTTCATGAGATGTTTATAGCTTGCACTTCTTCTTTTGAAAACTGTGTAGCCATATAATTTGATTACTTTTCAATTTGAAAGTGTTATTCTTATATATTTCTATAAATAAACTATCTTCCCTTTATTTATTCGTGAAATTATTCCACAGTGAGCAGTATTTATTGAAATATTTTTCCTATTAATTACTTCTTTTCTAATAATAATGGAATTGATTTTTTAAGCAAAATATTTTAAATAACATTGTACATTCAGCTTTTATTATCACATCTAAAAAATTTTTAAGTAAAAATGTACTTCACTTAAGAAATGTACTTCCTGCCTTATTTTAGAGGTTGAGGACAGTGGGTGTTTAAACTTATGAAAACAATATAACTTGGTTTATATGCTTTGTTAAGCTACTTTTCCCCATCTTATTCATTGTTCATTACAAGGAATAATCCATTAGATAAAGGAATAAGTTGAAATATATTTGGAAATAAATGAAATAAAAATGTGTTATTCTGAATGTGTTCCTTGCTTAGTCCCCATGACTTTAACCTCCATCACTCCTTTAAAAAAAGTCCCTTCCTCAGTCCACCACTGACAGGTGACTCAGAAGTGGGTGCCAAGCACCAGACCTGCAAGACAGAACACTTCCCGGAAACATTCATTAATTTGAAGAGTCACTGGTACCTATTCCTTCCTGGTTTTTCCTTTTTTTTGTAGGACTTTTTTTTAAATTTATATTTTAAATACATGGGCAGCTAAAATGGCCAGGACACATCAAGAGTCCTGTGGGAGGCCAGTGGGGGTGGAGGGGGCCAGAGGCAGATGGGTAATGGCATACTTAGAACAGTCTGAGCACCAGGTGGGCCCTTCTACACTGTGGCAATACCCATATTAAGTCCCCTGGTCTATAGCCTGAGGAAAAGAGAAGTCAAAAGTACTTTTATTTTTTTTTCTCCTTTTCATTCCCTTTTTTTAATGTAAATTTATTAATTTAACTTTTTACATTAATATTCACAAAATTTTGGGTTCCAAAATTTTCTCCCCATTTGTCCCCTCCCACCACTCCAGTACACTGAGCACTCTTATTTCCCCTATCACTAATCTGCCCTCTCTTTTACTTTCCCTCGCTTCTCTTGGCCCCATCTTCTCTTTTGTGCTGTAGGGCGAGATAACTGTCCATTCCCCATTGCCTGTATTTCTTATTTCCTATTAGCAAGAACAATACTCAACATTTGTTCCTAAAACTTTGAGTTACAACTTCTCCCAATCTCTCGCTCCCCACCCATTCCCTTTAGGAAGGCAGGCAATTCAATATAGGCCATATCTATGTAGCTTTTCAAATGATTTCCATAATAGTGTTGTATAAGACTAATTATGTTTTCCTCCCTCCTATCCTGACACCCATTGTTTCTACTCTCTCTTCTGATCTTGTCCTTCCCTGAGTGCTGACTTCAAATTGCTCCCTCCTCCCATTGCCCTCCCTTCCATCATCCCCCCCACCCTGCTTATCTCCTTCTCCCCCACTTTCCTGTATTGTAAGATAGGTTTTCATACCAAAATGAGTGTGCATTTTATTCCTTCCTTTAATCAAATGTGATGAGAGTAAACTTCATGTTTCTTTTTTTTCTTTTTCCTGGCTCTCCTCTTTTTCCCTCCACTAAAATGTCTCCTGCTTGCCTCTTCTATGAGAGATAATTTACCCCATTCCATTTCACCCTCTATCCTCCCACTACATTTCTCTCTCATCTTTTACCTTGATTTCTTTTAAAATATGATCCCATCGTACTCAATTCACTCTGTGCTCTCTGTCTCTGTGTGTGTGTGCACGTGTGTACATGTGTGCGTGTGTTTGTGTGTGCGTGTGTGTTTGTGTAATCCCAGCAACTACCCAGACACTGAAAAATTTCTGGAGTTACAAATATTGTCTTTCCATGTAGGAATGTAAACAGTTCAACTTTGGTAAGTCCCTTATGACTTCTCTTTTCTGTTTACTTTTTCATGCTTCTTCTCATTCTTGTCTTTGAAAGTCAAATTTTCTTTTCAGCTCTGGTCTTTTTATCAAGAATGCCTGAAAGTCCTTAATTTCATTGAAAGACCATATTTTCCACTGAAGTATTATACTCAGTTTTGCTGGGTAGGTGATTCTTGGTTTTAGACCTACTTCCTTTGACTTCTGGAATATCGTATTCCACACCCTTCGATCCCTTAAGGTTGAAGCTGCTACATCTTGTGTTATCCTGACTGTAGTTCCACAACACTGGAGTTGTTTCTGCTCCTGCTTGCAAAATTTTCTATTTGACCTGGGAACTCTGGAATTTGGCCACAATATTCCTAGGAGTTTCTTTTTTTGGATCTCTTTCAGGCAGTGATTGGTAGATTCCTTGAATATTTATTTTGCCCTCTGGTTCTAGAATATCAGGGCAGTTTTCCTTGATAATTTCATGAAGGATGGTATCTAGGCTCTTTTTTAGATCATGGCATTCAGGTAGTCCCATAATTTTTAAATTGTCTCTCCTGGATCTATTTTCCAGGTCAGTTGTTTTTCCAATGAGATGTTTCACATTCTCTTCCATTTTGTCATTCTTTTGGGGTTTTCTTGTGAT
>JAQQSK010008456.1:0-13504 GCA_028658325.1 Potorous gilbertii
AGATGGGGACAAGAGAAGGGAGGGATGATAGAAGAGAGGGCAGATTGGTGGTAGGGGAACTTAGAATGCTGGGTGTATTGGGGTGGGGGGAGGGGACAAATGGGGAGAAAATTTGGAACCGAAAATTTTGTGAAAATGAATGTGAAATGGTAAACAAATAAATTTATATTGAAAAAAATAAATTTAATAATAATAATAAAAGAAAATGACTCAACAAATTCCAGAGCAGTAGAAGCCACAGAATGACAGAATGAAAGAGACTGTCAACCCAAAGTAACCTGGAAAGCTGACAGGAAAGGTCTATAGCACCTCTGCATAGCAGAACCCAGCCCAGTTTTGATGGGGCAGCACCAGGAAGAACAGGACCAAAATAGGCCGCCCAGGTGGAATCCCCAGCACCAGGCGCAGATCTAAGATGTCTCAACCCACAAATCCCAAAGACAACTTCAAAAGTCAGTGAGAAAGCTGGTACTACAGCTGCTTCCATCCTCACTGCCTTCTCAGACAAGCTCAAGCTGTAACTTCTTGTGCCACTGTAAGGAAGGGGAGAGGAGGATGACAAGAGAGCAGAGTTGTCAAGGCAGCTACATTAGAGGACGCAGCAGCAGTAGTGTACATTTGTGGAGTACTCAGCCTAAAGCCCCTTGGGGAATTGAACAGCAGATCTGAACCTCATCCCTGAGCATGTTACTGGGGTGTGGTGGACCTGGAGGTGGTTTTGAAAAGGGAATTATACTACTCCCTGATTCTTAGCAGTAAAGGTTTTGGTTGCTTCCAGACCAGTGGGCAGGCCAGGAGAGGAATAAGCTCCTCTCCCTTTATTGTGCTACCTTGGAGGAACTGAGAACTTTCAGGTCCCCAGAGTATACCCTCTTCTAGACAAAAGACTGGAAAGTCAAATATCTGGCTGGGAAAATGTCCAAAAGGGAAAAAATAAGACTATAGAGGGTTACTTTTTCAGTGAACAGATATGTTCTTCCATCATTTTGGATGAGGAAGGACAATGCTTACTGTCAGAGGCCTCCAAAATAAATATGCAGTGGTCTTAGGTCATGGAAGAGCTCTAAAGGGAGTTTGAAAATCAAGTAAGAGAGGTGGAGGAAAAATTGGGAAGAGAAATGAAAATCATGCAATAAAATCATGAAAAGTGAGTCAACAGGTTGATAAAGAAGAAAAAAAATATTCTGAAGATAATAACAGCTTTAGAAACAGGTCAGCAATTGGCAAAAGAGTTCTAAAAGTCAATGAGTCTAAAAATACTTTAAAAAGTACAGTTAGGAGAAAGATTCACATATGATAGCTCCAAACCCACAGCCCATAAAATACCTGTAAAGAAGAACTCCCCAAAAATTCTGGAGCAGTGGAAGCCGCACAGCAATGGAGTGGAGGAGATTTCTGTTCCAGAGAGCCCTGAAAAACTGACACCAAATGTCCATCATGCACCGGACCTGGAGCAGAGCCCAGCCCTGCCTTGGCCGTGCGGCACCAAGAGGAGCAGATCCTAACAGGCTCCAGGGATGGAATCTCCAGCAGTCACACAGGTCCCTCCACCCACAGACGCCAAAGGTCAATGAGAGAGCCTTTTTGGCTGGCTGAGAGGGGATCAGGGTGTCTCCGTAGCTCAGGCCCCCTCGGGAGGCATCAGAGGACAGGGACTCCCAAAGCAGGCAGGAACTCAGATCCATTGTTGAAGGTCTATGAATAAACCTCCTGAGGGAACTGAGTCCTGTGTAGTGACCCTGCCCCCACCTGAGCAGCTAAACTTAACCTCACATTGAATAGCAGCCTTGCCCCATCTGAGCAACTGAATTTAATCTGGGCTCTTTTACTGATTATGGATTTTGGGTAGTCCCATAATTTTTAAATTGTCTCTCCTGGATCTAATCTCCAGGTCAGTTGTTTATCCAATGAGATATTTCACATTCTCTTCCATTTTTTCATTCTTTTGGTTTTGTTTTGTAATTTCTTGGTTTCTCAGAAAGTCATTAGCCTCCATCTGTTCCATTCTAATTTTGAGAGAACTATTTTCTTCAGTGAGCTTTTGCACCTCTTTTTCCACTTGGCTAATTCTGCTTTTGAAAGCATTCTTCTCCTCATTGGCTTTTTGAACCCCTTTTGCCAATTCAGTTAGCCTATTTTTCAAGGTGTTATTTTCTTCAGCATTGTTTTGGGTCTCCTTTAGCAAGTTATTGACCCATTTTTCATGCTTTTCTTGCATCTCTTTCATTTCTCTTCCCAGTTTTTCCTCCACATGTCTGACTTGATTTTCAAACTCCTTTTTGAGCTCTTCCGTGGCCTGAGCCCATTGGATATCTATTTCAGATGTTTGGGATACAGAGGCCTTGACAACTATTTCTTTCCCTGATGGTAAGCATTGTTCTTCCTCATGAGAAAGGAAGGGCAGAATCATTTTTTCACCAAGAAAGTAACCTTCTATGGTCTTATTTTTTTTCCCTTTCTTTGGCATTTTCCCAGCCAGTTACTTGATTTCTGAGATGTCTCTCCCCTCCCGGCCCAGCACTGCCCAGCTAGTGCTTGGGGTCTGAGATTCAAATGCTGCTCCCCAGCCTCAGGGCTTTCAGTGGTGGGCCCAGCTACTATTCAGGTTAAGATTAAATCAGGTTCTCAGGTTGGGGCAGGGCTGCCTCCCAGGCTCAGTTCCCTCAGGGGGTTTATATGGAGACCTTCAGTAATGGACCAGAGCTCCTGCCTACTCCCTGAGCTCCTGGGCACCTGCTGCCTCTGTTGCTGCCCCCCGAGGGTACCTGAGTTATGGAGACACCCCACTCCCCTCTTGGCCAGTCCAGAAGTGTCTCTCACTGACCTGTGCATCTGTGTGTGGAAGGACCTTCGTGGCCACTGGAGATTCTGTCCCTGAAGCCTGCTAGGATCTGCTCGTTCCTCTCTGTGCCATGTAACCAGGGCAGGGCTTGGCTCTGCTCCCATCCAGTGCATGACGGACCTTTGGGATTGGTTTTTCAGGGCTCTTTGGAATGGAAATGTCCTTCACTGTGTTGCTGTGTGGCTTCCACTGCTCCAGAATTTGTTGGAAGTTCTTTTTAGAGGAAATTCATGGGCTATGGATTTGGAGCTAGCATATGTGAGTCTTTCTCCTCCACCATCTTGGCTCCTCCCCACCCTGAGTCATTTTTACAGGTATTTTATGGGCTGTGGGGGAAGAGCTAGAATATGTGCATCTTTCTACTCTGCCATCTTGGCTCCTTCCCCACATCATCAGTCTCTTGACCAAAACTTTGGGTTCTTTAAATATTTTCTAGAATTTGAAGGGTTTGTGAGTGGAGAAGAAGATTCTGGGGCAGTCTCTTTTCATTCTGCACACACACACACACACACACACACACACACACATACACACACACAAGCATATGAGCATGCACACACACAGACAAACCCACCTTTGAACTTTTCCCCATGCTCCTGACCTTACCAGGGATCTCCTATTTCCCCCTCCCTTTTGCCCACTACTGTCTTCCTCCAATTGATCTGCAGCTCTTTGAGGAAAGGACTTCCATTTTTCTTCCTCAGTGGTATCCCCAGTGCCTACATAGTGCTGACAAATGTAGAGGAAACATCAGCCTTTCTAGGATTGGCTAAAGAAGTACTTCAAAGATTATCCTGGTCTGAAGTCTTTGAAATAAGCTGAAAGAGAACCTAGCTTGGTTTCTTATGTCTTTGTTCTTGAACAAGTAATTCTGAAACAATGTCAAGCTCCTGAAATTGTTCTCCATCCTTGGTGAAAGCATAAGCAGTTTCTAACTCACCCACCCCTGCCTCCATTTCCTCTCCTGCTCAGCCTTGACATCTTTAGGGCAAGACAAGGGAGATGGGTCCTTGACTTATCCCCCTGAGAGCTGAGCCCTCCTTCCCAATTCTTTAACAGAATTAGGTTGATGATAACACTAAGACAAAGAAAATATCTTGATTACTTCACTTAATGGAGGTATCTCTTAAGGTCACCTGTGGCCAGCTAGAAAGGAGAATATTTCAACAGAGGGGATTGCGTGTTTTCTGGAAGTGAGTCTCTAAGGAGGCCCTGAAAGTTAAGTAATTCTTGCTCTGTTTGAAGAAGCAAACTATTAACTGGACTTGACCATGAGTTCTGTAAGAACATTTATTTCACTGTGGAACTATGTCTATTGTTTGAAATCTCATAAATTGTGACTCAGAAATGATGTGTGAGAAATTTCCAAAGACCAGAAGCTTCTCTTGTCTGTCTTTGGTTCTATCTCTTTCTAAGTAAAAATGCTTAGATGAGAATAATCTATAATAAGAAAAATCATTTCTTGATGGTTTGTACCATAATAATACTCATGATAAATGCTTTCTAGATGTCTACTGTCTCATTTGTGCCCACACAAGGAATCACATGTGGGTAGTATTCATATGTTTTGACAAGACTTGGGAGATTTCCTGCCACCTATTGACTGAGAAGTGAGGACATTCCTCATCTTCCTCAAGGAGAAGATCCTGCAAGTCTCCTTTGAAGCTCCAGAAGACTGCATTTATACCATTATTCTTCTGTCTTGGGTTGTTTGTTTGCTTTTGCTTTGTTGTTTTCAGTCAAACTGCTTTGTTTCAGCATGAATAGAATAGGGGGAGGGGAGAATTTTTGGTTCCATCATTTTTCATCTTGTCAGAAAACATTTCCTGTGGACCCTGCAGTGAGGAGTCACCAGCCAAGGCTCATCTTCTCTTCATCTTCTGAACACTGCTGGCCACTTGACCATAGAATATCTAGGAGTGTGTGCATGCACTTTTGTTTCTCCACGATTTCCATGTGTATAAGCTGAATTTCCCTCACTTAAGTCTTTATTTGATTTTCAGAAAACCCTCCAATATTTACCACCTATGAGAAGTCATTTAGGCCTCCAGCAGCCATTGTTCTCCAATGGATAGCATCGCATTGCTGCTTATGATTACATGGTTTCCAAGAGGAATCATTCACATGCATCCAGTGACTGCATTGTATCACAGCGAGCATGCAAAGCCCCCAGGACATATGAGCCAGCACTGATGTCTTTATGACTAGTTCTAAAGATGACCAGCATTCTATCCTCCTAATATGCAGATTGGCCTGCTAGTTGGAAGCAGTCTTCTTAGCTTCACTGAAAACCTTGTCTGAACAAAGGGAGGAGGACACCTCAGAGACTGAAGACCAAGCAAGCCAGAATTAACATTTCAGAATATAAAGAGACTAGGGAAGCTTTCCTCCAAGGCGAGGGAGTGGGGGTGGAACTTTGACTGTCACTTCAATACCTCACTTCCAAGGAGGGGAGCTGGCACAGAGAAGCCCTCATGCTTAGATTTGGGTAATGGCTGGAATTCCTGACTTCTGAGCTGTAGAAACTTCATTCATACACACAGACACAGACACAGACACAGACACACACACACACACACACACACACACACACACACACAGAGAGAGAGAGAGAGAGAGAGAGAGAGAGAGAGAGAGAGAGATGGAGACAGAGAGACACAGAAAGAGCCAATGAGTATCAAAAGAGATATTCTTAGAAATCCTGAAAATAAGTACTGTGCTAAAGATCATCCAACGTGCCATATGTTTTCCAGTTATAACTTAGAATGGAACAAAATTTCACATCCTGCTCTCCTAGTTTCCAGGGTAGGGTTGCTACGACTCCCTCCCCTACACACACACACACGCACACACGCACACACACACGCACACGCACACACACATGAACACATATATATACATGCACACAAACATACATGCGCATGCATACACATTATTGATAGAGTATAAATGACAACAAATCAGGAACTTTGGCCTTCCCTATATTTTCCCCAAATCTACTGATCCATATATAAAATTAGAAGTGCTTCTCCTTGCATGCAGACCTCCTGAAAAACTATCTAGGTTTTGATCTACTTCATGGGGCATTACTCACTCTGAAACATAGTTTCAGCCCCCACTGTTATATTTAATGTTTTAGAAAACCAGTAGAAGATACATTGGTTCAAAGGAAAATACATTTAGCCAAAAACCATAGGAAAATGAGAAACTGAGTAGCAAATAATGTGATGAGATTATTCCGTACAGAGGGGTGATCACAGTCCAACACATCAGTGGTGAGGGAGGGTGTACACCTAGAAATACACATAGTCAAGAATGTGAATGCTGAGTATGCCTGTGGGGAACAAACATGACCAGGAGGACTCATTGCTTTACTACCACATGTCCTCTAGTGGCATCATTATGGTGTTTATCTGATGTTCTCAATTTTCCACTGATCACATCATTCCTGATCAACATAGCTCAGCTAGTGAAATTCCTGGACATCATCTCTTCAGGATCATTAACTACATATCTTGGCTTCCATCTGCTCAGGCACAGTGACTAAAAAACCTGTTCCTGTCAAAGCAAACTGAAATTTCTTTTAATATTTAGCCTCTGGGTCAATAAGTCATCATCATACCTAGTCAAGGGAAGTCTTATAAAAGCCAACAGGAGTGCATTCAGCTAAGAATCAGTCTTTTTTTTTTGCCTGTATCTTCCACTGGCTTGAAGTTCACTCTTACAAGCACTTGACTTAGGTTTAGAAAATCCTGTGTAATTTTTGTTTTTACCTGGGTGAGCTTGGTGAAGTCATTAAATTTCTCAGTCTCAATTTTTTCCATCAATAAAATGAGGGTGTAAACTGGTCCTTTGTAGCTATGGTAAATTGTACTCTACAGTTTTTATGGGTCTTCTGAAGTTTCTTTTTTAAATTTCTAATTGTTTATTTTTAGTTTTTAACATTCATTTCCACAAGATTTTGGGTTTCAAATTTTCTCTCCATCTCTCTCCTCCATGCACCCAAGACAATGTGCATTCTGATTACCCATTCACCCTAATCTTCCCTCCCTTCTATCACACTCCTCCCTTCTCTTATCCCCATCCCATCTATTTTCTTGGAGGGCAAGATAGATTTCTATACCCCTTGGAATGTATGTCTTATTTTCCAGTTGTATATAAAAATAATTTTTAACATTCGTTTTTTAAGCTTTGAGTTCCAACTTCTCTTCCTTTCTGCCTCCCCACCCATCCCCATTAAGAAGGTAAGTAGTTAGACATATGTTATACATGTGTAGTTATGCAAAAGACTTCCATAAAAGTCATGTTGTGAAAGACTAATTATATTTCCCTCCATCCTATCCTGCCCCCCCCCATTTATTTTATTGTCTCTTTTGACCCTATCCATCCTCAAAAGAATATACTTTTAATTATGCCCTCCCATAATTTGCCCTCCCTTCTATCATCCCCCTCCCTCTGCTTATTCTCTTCTCCCCTTCTTTCCTGTAGTATAAGATAGGTTTTAATAGCAAATTGAGTATTCATGTTATTTCCTCCTTAAGCCAAATGTGATGAGAGTAAGGTTCACTTTTTCTCTCTCTTCTCTTCCATTGAAAAAGCTTTTTCTTGCTCTTTTATGTGAGAGATAATTTGGCTCATTATATTTTTCCCTTTCTCCTCCCAAAATATTCTTCTCTCACCTCTTAATTTTGTTTTTTTTAGCTATCATCTTTTCCTATTCACCTTCTGCCCTCTCTTTCCATATAATCCTTCCAACTATCTTTATACTGAGAAAAGTCTCAAGAGTTATAAATATTATCTTTCCATGTAGGAATGTAAACAGTTCAACTTTAGTAAGTCCTTTATGATTTCTCTTTCTTGTTTACCTTTTCATACTTCTCCTGATTCTTGGGATTGAAAATCATATTTTCTGTTCACCTCTGGTCTTTTTTTATCAAGAATGCTTGAAAGTCCTCTACTTCATTGAACGAATATTTTTTCCCCTGAAGTACTATACTCAGTTTTGCTGGATGGGTGATTCTTGATTTTAATCCTATCTTCTTTGAACTCTGGAAAAGCATATCCTGAGCCCTTCAATCCCTTACTGTAGAAACTGCTAGATCTTGTGTTATACTGATTTTATTTCCACAATACTTGAATTGTTTCTTTCTAGCTGCTTTCAATATTTTCTCCTTGACATGGGAGCTCTGGAATTTAGCTACAACATTTCTAGATTTCCTTCTGGGATCTCTTTCAGGAAGCAATTGCCTAGATGCCTAGGCTCTTTTTATGATCATGGCTTTCAAGTAGTCCCATAATTTTTAAATTTTCTCTCCTGGATCTATTTTTCAGGTGAGCTGTTTTTCAATGAGATATTTCACATTGTTTGCTATTTTTTACTTCTTTGGTTTTGTTTTATAATTTCTTGATTTTTATAAATTCATTAGCTATCATCTGCTCCATTCTAATCTTAAAGAACTATTTTCTTCAGTGAGCTTTGGACCTCCTTTTCCATCTGACAAATTCTGCTTTTTAGGGCATTCTCCTCTTCATTGGCTTTTTGGATCTCTTTTGTCACTTGAATCAGTCTGTTTTTTTACAGTGTCATTTTCTTCAGCATTTTTGGGTCTTCTTTAACTTTGACTCATTTTTTCATAATTTTCTTGCATCACTTTGATTTTACTTCCCAAGTTCTGCTCTACTTCTCTTACTTGATTTTCAAAATCCTTTTTGAGCACTTACATGACCTGAGACCAATTCATATTTTTCTTGGAGGCTTTGAATGGAGGAGTTTTGACTTTGTTTTCTTTCGTTTGCATATTTTGGTCTTCCTTGTCACCAAAGTAAGATTCTACAGTCTGATTCTTTTTTCAGTTTTTGCTCATTTTCCCAGCCATTTACTTGATTTTTGAGCTCTTTGTCAAAGTTCTGTGGGGGTTGGGGATATACTATCAGCCTCTCCATTCCCTCACAATCTTTGGGCCTAAAGCTCCATAAATAGTCATTCTCCCTCTGCCTTTGCTCCTGCTGCTTCTGAGACTGCTGCGGATTCCTCTGTCCCCTACCCTATCTGTTACCATGGAACTAGGGTCAAACCACTCCAGTCTCTCACATTGGTCCCACAGGCTTTTTCCCCAGACCTTCCAATTTGTCCTCAGTGTTTTGCGGTCCTGAAGTCTGGAAACTGCCACAGGTGCGAGAGATTCAGTCTCCCCGAAACCTGCTCAGGTCCTGTCTGCCAGCTGGACTGATTCCTGCCCCCAGTGTGGCATGCTAGACTCTTCTTGGTGAGCTTCCAGGCTGCCTTGGGCTGGAGATTTGCTTCACTTCATCATTCTGTGAGTTCTGTAGCTCCAGAAATTGTTTAGAGCCATTTTTACAGGTATTTGGTTGGGCTTGGGGGTGGCACTCTAGAAAGTGTATGATGTTACTTTCCCATCTTGACCCTGACCCTCCATTCATGCTATCCCCTACCATGTAAATTTTATTTAACCCCCATGAAGTCTATGTTTCTTAAAACCAATTCCATGGAATGTGCAAGGAAAGTCAAAACAAACTAGTGTCATTAACTTCCAAAAAAAAAGATAGTTTTGTGTCGTTTGGAACTATAAAAACCAACTCATTCCTAAGATCCTCTTTGATTCACATTAAAATGAAGTTGCTCCAAAATAGATACTAGAAATGGACAAGGTCATTGCTATATACTCTGGTCTTGACTTTAGTATATACCTCCTAGAAAAAAAAGGCCTTAACATTGGCATCGTGCTCTGACCACTGCTCAATACACCTTTAATCCTACAACTACCTTCCCTGGTCTCCATGTTTCCTCAGGTTCCAAAGCCTAAACCATTTCATTGATGGGATTATACATCCAGAATGAAGGGATTTCCAATGGCCTTTTAGACATTTCAAAGTGGATGTCAAGCACATATCTTAAATTCAATATGTCCAAAATGGATTTCATCATCTTCTTCCCTAAATCTCTTCCCCCCTCCCACTTTCCCCATGATTGTATAGGGCAAGTTATTCTCTCAGTTCTTCAGACTCACTTCAGACCCTAGGAGTCATTGCGGACTCTTTGCTATCTGTCATGCTCCAGATCTAATGTGATTCCAAGGCTTATTTATTTCATCTTTGCAATATCTCTTATTGATTTTACCTCTGTAACATCTCTGGCATATGCCTCCTTCTCTCCACTGACGTTGTCCCTACCCTCATTACCTCATGCCTGGATCATTCCAGTGGTTGCTAGGGTGGGGTGGGGTTTTGTCTGCCTCAAGTCTCCACCCCTACACTCCTGTCCATCTCACATTCAGATACTGATTTTTCCAAAATGCATGTCTGACCATGTCACCCCTGCCTCAACAAATTACTATGGTTCCCTGTTGACCATAGGAGCAAAAAAGAAACAAACAAAAAAAAGAGATACAGTTTTCTGTTTATCATTCAATTCCCTTCATTACCTAGCCCCCTGTGACCTATCCAGTCTTGCTGCACCTTATTCCCTGGCATGTATTCTGTGATCCAGAGATATGGGCCTCTTGACTATTGCATGAACAAGATGCACCATTTTGTGGCTTCAGGCATTTTCTCTGACTATCCTTTGTGTCCAAAACAATCTCCTTCCTCTGCTCTGACTTCTGACTTTCCTGGCTTCTTTTCAGTCCCAACTAAAATCCCACTTTCTATAGGAAGCCATCCTCAAACCCTCCAAATCCCAGTGGTATTTCCTCTTCATCCTATATGTAGCTTGTTTTGCATATATTTGTTTGCATATTCTGTCCTCCATTAGATTTTAAGTTCCTTGAGAACAGAAACTGTCTTTTGCTTTTTTGTGTATCCCCAGTGCCTAAAACAGCGTGGTGTTTGATAAATGTTGATTGATTGTGACCTGTCCTGTATACCTGTAGAGGACATAGCCCCTTATTAGGGATGTTAATTATCTTGTTATGTGATCTTGAATCAGTTACCTCACCTCACCTATAAAACTAGAAGTTGGTATTCTAAGATTTGTGCAGAGATTGACAGAAAATAAACACTATGTGCATCAATCTTATGTCTCCAGGCAGAGGTTTCCAAAGTGGGTGATGCTCCCCTCTGGGGAGTGCTGAAATGATTCAGCAGGGTGGTAGTAGCCTTGGGTGTAATAGTGGCATTGAACAAAAATAAGCAGGTAGTGGAAGCATAAGGAGAGAGAAGAAAAGAAAATTTTAAAAAGCCATTCATACATGTATCATCTGTTGTGTGAGTTAAAATGACAGTGATTACATTATCTGCCAAGTAAACACACAAAATTCAACTTTTAACTGATCAGTGATCAAGTTTACCAATAGGATTTAACAAGTAATTGTTGACAGGTGAGTGTGTTGCGCATTGTTGGGAAGTTCAGTGTGTATTGGCAGGAATATATGCATGTAATGTCTTGTTTATAATGTGATACAATATGGTTACATGATAAAATATTTCATTACAAAAATTTCAATGCATGAAAAATCCCACAAGTTTTACAATAAATTATTAAGTTTAATATGTCATCTTTAAAAATTATATTTTTAAATGATGCAAATTTTAAAAAATGTTAAAGGATTAAAGATTTTCAGAGGGGTACTGAGTAATTTTTTTTTAAAGAGGGCATCAGGCAGAAGAAGTTTGGAAACCTCTGCTCCAGAACAAGATGGGTCACATCCTGAGCCCTGAATGAATACACTACTAGTAGTAATGATGGAGAAAGGGATCTACTCTAGAAGACTGAACGAAAACAAACGTTCTAGGTTTCTAGGAAATGATAAGGTTCTGGAGACTGCACACAATGACCTCCTCAGAACCAACAAATAAATTCAACATATTATTTTTTTATTCTTCAATTCTTTTTAAAAAATATATTCATTTTGTTTATTTTTTTAACGCTCTACAATCCCTACCATAAAACTTAGATTGCTTCCCCTCTACCTACCCTCCACCATCCCCCTCCTTCCCCCTGGTAACATACAATTCTATATAGGATCCTCACATACGTTCCTATTGAATACATTTTCATTATAATCATGCTGTGTAGAAGAACTAAAATAAATGGAAGAAATCCTATAACAAACCAAAACGTAACACACACACACACCCAAAAATGATCTGCTACATTCTGTGATTCAATTTCACAGTTCTTTCTCTGCATGTGGAAGGTATTTTACCTTAGAAGACCACTGGGAATTTTTTTAATGTCCTTGCATTGCTATGAAGATCTAAGTCTACCAGAAAAAACACTCACACACTGTGGTCGTTGCTGTGCACAAAATTCTCCTGGTTCTGCTCCTTTTGCTCAGCATAAGATCATATAAATCTTTCCAGGTCTCTCTGAAGTCTTCTTGTTCATCATTTCTTATGGCACAATGGTATTCCATTACATTCATATACCATAATTTATTCACCCATTCCCCAGTTGATGGGCATCCCTTTGACTTCCAGTAATTGGCTACTACAAAGAGAGCTGCTACAAATATTTTTGTACATGTAGGACTCTTTCCTATTTTTATGATCTCTTGGGGATACAGTCCTAGAAGTGATATTGCTGGGTCAAATGGTATGTACATTTTTGTAGCCCTTTGGGCATAGTTCCAAATTGCTCTCCAGAATGGCTGAATGAGCTCACAGCTCCACCAATAATGAATTAATGTTCCAATTCTCCTACATCCTGTCCAACATTTATCATTTTCCTGTTCTGTCATGTTTGCCAATCCAATACGTGTGATGTGGTACCTCAGAGTTGTTTTGATTTGCATCTCTCTAATCAAAAGTGATTAGGGCATTTTTTCATATGATTATAGACATCTTTAATTTCTTCCTCTGGAAATTGCTTGCTCATATCCTTTGACCATTTATCAATTGGGGAATGACTTGTGTTGTTGTACACCTGAGCCATTTCTCTATATATTCTAGAAATGAGGCCTTTATCCCCAAGATTAGCTGTAAAAATTCTTTCTCAATCTACTACATCCCTCCGAATTTTGGTTGCATTGAGTTTGGTTATGCAAAGACTTTTCAGTTTAATGTAATCAAATTATGCTTTTCATAATACTTTCTATCTCTTATTTAATGAAAAATACTCCTCTTCTCCATAAATCTGCTAAATACATTATTCCTTGCTCCTCTAGTTTGTCCATAGTATCAATCTTTATACTTAGATCTTGTACCTATTTGAACTTTATTCTTGTATAGGGTATCAGGCATGGGTCTATGCCTAGTTTCCACCACATTGTTATCCAGTTATCGCAGTAATTTTCGTCGAGTAGTGGGTTCTTATCCCAGAAGCTGGGGTCCTTGGGTTTATGAAATAGGAGATTGCTATGTTCATTGCTTACTGTGTCTTGAATACCTAGAATATTCCACTTGTCTACCATTCTGTTTCTTAGTCAGAACCAAGTAGTTTTGATAATTGTTATTTTATAACACAATTTGAGATCTGGCAGTGCTAGGCCACCTTCCCCAGCATTTCTTTTCATTTGTCCCTTTGATATTCTGAACCTTTTGTTCTTCCAGATGAAATTTGATTATATTTTATCCAGCTCTAGAAAATAATTATGTTTTTTTTATTCTTTCTATTTCATTTATTTATTTATTAAATTTATTTATTTAACTTTTTACATTCATTTTCACAAGATTTTGGGTTCCAAAATTTTCTCCCCATTTGTC
>JAQQSK010008457.1:0-13504 GCA_028658325.1 Potorous gilbertii
AAGTCTGTTTCATTCTGTAAGAAGCTGGAAGCAAGCTACATTATCAGTCTTCCGAAGTCATGATAGTTCATTGCATTGATCATCTTTTCAAAATCTTATAAAGTTATTTTCCCTTACATTTTTGGGTCATCAAAACATCAAATAAATGATTATTTATACAAATTTGGTCTTAAATCCTGGGTTCCAGGGTCACCTCTGAAACATGTTGACTCTGTGGCCCTAGAATAAGTCACTTAACCTTTCAGAGCTTAAAGTATAGTCTGTAGCTCCCAGAGATCTTCATAGGGGATCCATTACATCAAAAACCATTTATATAAAAATATTTGAATATTATTTGCCTTTTAAAATACTCCTCCCTTTTCTAACTACATTTCTGTGTAAGTATAAATTTTCATTTTTTTTTCAACCAAAACAACATACTATAATGGATTAAATGCACAGGCAGATGTAAGAATTTGCCTATTAAGCCAGTCACTAAAGAAATTTGCAAAGATACTTAAAATTAGGTCATATCTTAATTTTTTGAAAATATAGTTATTTTCCATTGTCTATCACTGCTATCTTTAAATGAATTAATATTTTAAATTGCATCAGTTTTAATTTCTAATAAATGTGTGTATATTTATTAATGGATATATAGAAGCATAGGTATAGATATAAGTATAGGTATAGGTATAGACATAGGTATAGCTACAGGTATAGATGTAAATATGAGTATAAGTATAGATATAGGTATAGGTTTAGCTATAGATATGGGTATAGATATAGGTATAGGTTTGGGTATAGATATAGGTACAGGTTTAGCTATAGATATAGGTATGGGTATAGATATAGGTGTAAGTTGAGATTTAGATATGGGTACAGCTATAAATATATCCTACATAAACCAAAGCCCTTCATGAAGAATACTCAGTAATTTTTGAGTGTGAGTTCTGAGACCAAAAAGTTTGAGAGACACTTGTGTAAGCAATTCTCTAGAGTTGCAAAGGCACTGAATCATTTTTGTTTTGTTTTTAATTTCCTCATTCAGGAGCTCCCTACATCAATGAAACCCTTAATCTAGTATCTATCTTTTTCTCTACTGAAAATAAAAAATGAGAAATGGAGCACAATGATGACATCCACATAGTCCACAATATTTTCATCTAGTTCCTTCACAGATAAGAAAGACTGTGTTGTTAAAAGCAACAGCATAATCTAATTATTTGTGTGTTTACATATACATGCATGTATGTGCATATATGTATGTATATGTGTATATGTTATGTGTGTTTAGTGTATGTATGCATGTTCATCTAGAGCTACGATTTTATCAATGTGGGAAGGTCCCTACTAAGGAAACTCCTACCAGTGTAGATCAAAAAGGGTTTTTTTGCAAATTCTAGTTTCAGAGTTGCCTGTGGTGCTGTGAAGCTGTGACATGCCCAGGGTCACACTGTCCATATGTGTCAGAAACAGCACTTAAACTCAAATCTTTCTGACTCCAAGATTCACTCACTATTCACTGCCCCACATTACCCTTCTACAGGATCGTATATTTCCTGATGGAAAGCATCTTTGAAGCCAGTGAGTTTAAGCCACTCATTTTAAAGGTGAGGAAACAGTCCCAAATCACACAGGTATTAAATAGTGGGACTGGGGTTTGAACTTGACCTTCAAATTAATCATTTTTTTATTGCATCACTGCTTTCTCCCAGTCTAATAGGGGTGTGACATTAGCAAAGATGCTACATAAAATTACAGTAAGTACATTACCTAGATACAAAATAAAGTGTGCCTTGAAGTTTTGCCCCTTTATTATTTAATTCCAAAAGCCATATCATAAAGGAATTGAAAATAGCCTGGAGAAGAGAAGATTCAGGGAGGACAGATAAAAATCAAATATCTGAATACAGTGAATCAGCATGATTTAATTGTACAAACCATATAACAACCCCTTTGCACCTCTGCAAGAAGTTCAGTATTTCTCTTTGCTCCATAAAAACTGAGTCAAAGAGAGAGAGCAATTTGGCACCATGAATATTCCAAATTATGAACACAGAATTTACAAAATTAGGAGGATCGCCTACATTTTCAAGTCTGACATAGCCCTATGCCCTTGATGAAGATAAAAATGCTATGTATGCTTCATACATCACAAATCAATGAAATCATTCTTTAGAAAATACCTAGGTTCTTTATGATAAAAATGTGACATCAATGCTATATAAATATGACTAAAAGATATATTGATTTCAGCTACAGATTTTCTTTCATTTTGTCTGAAATAAATGAATGAAGCACCTGCACCTTTAGCTCTCTATGTAAAAAGCAAAACTGATAAATTATTCAAGTGCAAGATGGGTAAACAAGTTAAAACGCGAAGGATCTAATGAATTAAATGCAAAGTATAATCAAATCATATGCTCGTTTTGTACAAATTACAGATGAGTAAATGAAATTAGACTTTTAACCTGAAACTCAATCTGAAATCCTCATTTGCCAAGGCCTGCTAAGCTCTAGGTACACATTTGCAGAGAGAATGACCATATATCTATTGAGAATATGATTTATATGTTTGCTGTTGTTGTTTCCTATCCATATTGCATATCAAAATTTGAAAATTCTATTTGAATTTCATTAGATTAAGGACTGATTTATTTTCAAGGTATGTGGGAAGGTGAGGGGGATGATTGGCAGATCCATAGGCCCAGTAGTGACAGACCCTTCTTTGTGACTGCAGATAAGAGATAAACCAACTCTATCCCATGTCTATTAATTCAATGGTAAAAGGCTTTATCTACATATATTTAATTGAATAAATGGGAACATCTATATCCAAAATTATTTCTTCAAGAATTATATATATTATACTATATACATACATATGCGCTTATATATATGTGTATATATATGTAATACATATATTACATATATAAAATAGTGCAGTTCAGTTAGTATAGTAGAGGATATAGAAGAAATGTGACACGAATTAATTTAATTTATACCATGGCCATTCTTATAGAGAATAAGTTTTAAATTTTACTATGTTATTTGGCCCCCAAAATCTTCTGTGTTGGATTTTTAAAGAACATTTTTGTTGCCCCATCCTCAATAGAAGAGCAAACTGTGTTATTCCTACTAGACACAGGGACTTGAACACAATGCTCCTCCATGAGATTCTTGTGAAATAAATAGCTCTTCATAAGGCTACTAGAAATGTATTTCTGATAATCCAAAATTTAAGAGATAGTATGTCACAGTATTTTATCAACCTTAGGGGCAGAAAGATGCATATTCAAGTCCTACTCCTGGTATTATATATACAAGCAGGAAGCCTTTCTCAGTACCCTAACTGGTAGTTGCCTTTCTTTCTGAGATCACATCTTATCCATTCTTGAAAATGTAGCTAGTTATATACATGTTCTCCTCCCCCATTATGGTAATAGCTCTTTGAGGGTATGAATAGTTTTTGCCTTTCTTCAGATCCCCCAATGCTTTTTGATAATCAAGACTGGCAGATGGCACTTAATTTTGCTTGTCTAGTGACTGACAATGGAAAATTCATTTAATTTCTTAGTGCCCCAGGCAGTTCTTCTCCAAGCTACTAAGAAGTAGAAGAGTTGCCCAATATGTATCAGTGATGGGAGTTCCAACATTGGGTAGGAATTTCTTATACTTATGGAATCATAGTGCTGACCAAAAATCAATAAATACTAACGATAACACACATATATGTATATATATATATATATACACAACATTTGATCTGCATGCTACCTTAAATATCAATACTTACAATAAATGCAATTATATATTAAAAATTTTACCGGGGGAAAAATTATAAAAAGAATTTTCCAAGACAAGACAATGAATTATTTGAAGAACATTAAAAGTGTTATCTTGCCATCCAGTGGTAACAGAAAGTATCACACTGTTATGTTCAGAAAGCATTTCCCAATTACAATACAAAAGGATCAGGCGAGCAGATGGAATCTGAAGGGGTATGTTTCAAGAATGAAACAAGTTCTTGGAAGATTTTACTGTAAATACGGAACTACGCATTACAATAATATTGCAAGGCCATCTTGAGGTAAAAATGGGAAATTCAATTGTACTGTGTCATTGAAGTCACAATTTCACATTTGCTGTATTTTTTAAGAAATTGATGATGATAGTTCCACGGAAAGTATAAGAGAGATAAGACCAACAGCAGTTACAACATCCTGGTAATCCCTTGAAGCAGTCGAAAGAACATTGGTTTTGGACTCTGAAGCTTCTCTGAGTTCTTTGATTTGGGTTCATATTCTGACTTAGTCAATACTAGAGCCTGTACAATGTCAAACAAATCATTTAAACCCTCTGGTTCTCAGTTTCTTCATCTTTAAGAGGAGGAAATTTAAGTAGATGATATTTAAGTTTCTGTTAAATTGGAAAATATTACAATTTTATTCTTTTGAATCAGTAAATGGGCATCTATTAATTGCCTATTATGTACCAGGCATTGTGCTAAGCAGAAATATGTTTATTATTTCAGTCACGTCTGACTCTTCCTGACCCCATTTAGGGTTTTCTTAGGAAAGAAACTAGAGTAGTTTGTTATTTTTCTTTCCAGTTCCAGCTCATTTTACAGATGAGGAAACTGAGGCAAACTGAACAAGTGACTTGCCCAGGGTCCCATAGCTAGTGTCTGAGGTCAGATTAGAACTCAGAAAGATAAGTAGTCCTAACTCTAGGCTCAACGCTCTATTCACTGTACCACGTAGCTCCTCAAAAATTTGTATTGTGGTCTAAAATCGATAATGGTCATTTAAACTGCCCTAACATCTCAAACCAGGCATACAGTCTATCAATTATTAAGCATTTATTAAGTATCTATTATGTGCTAGGGATACAAAAAGAAGCAAAAGACATTCCTTGCTCTTAAGGAAATCCCAGTCTAGTGAGGGAGACAAGTAAGCAAATATGTACAAACAAGCTACATCAGGGTAAATCATAAATAATCAACAGAAGGAAGACACTAAAATTAAGAGGAGTTAAGAAAGACTTCCTGTAAAAGATGGGATTTTAGTTGAGACTTGAAGAAGGGAAGCCAGAAGGCACAGATAAGGAGGGGAGAGCATTCAAAGAATAGGAGAGACAGCCAGAGAAAATGCTGGGAGCCAAGAGATGGAGTGAGTGTCTTCTTCATAGAACAGCCAGGCACTGCCCCTGGATTGAAGAGTATATGACTGGGAATAAGCTACAAGAAGGCTGAAAAGGTGGAGGTCAAGGCTAGATTATGCAGGACTTTGAATGTCAAACACACGGTTTTGCATTTCATCCTGGCAATGATAGTCAGTGGAGTTTATTGAGTGGGGTTGACGGAGAAGGGATCTGAACCCCCCAAAAGAAAAGACCATGTTTTGGGGATATGGACCCAAAAAAGAAAAACCCCTGGAATTTCCCATATGGCCCAGTTTCTGGTGTTCTCCTGAGGCATCTGGTCTACCTCAGCCCACCTAGATTACTTAATTACCTTACTTGACACTCCTTAATCCCATCCAGGCCCCTTTCTTGGTTACCTCCAGACCACCCCAGTCTACTTGCCACTCCTAGATCCCATACAGATCTTCCCACAGTCTTTCTGTATAAAATAGCAATCTTACCCCCATTAAATGGTTCAGATTCTTAAAATCTAGCCCACTTGTATTGGCGGTACAAATAGTGCAGACTCACTAGGAATCTGGTCCTGTTCTATTGATGTTACAATAAACTCATTACTTGGACTGAAAGAAAGCCTGAGTGGTAGAATTCTTTTGAGGCAGTTTCACTTCCTTTACCCTCGCATTTCTGGGTTCCTGTCATGCCTAGAATGTATAAGAGTAGAAAGGAGTGGTTGCTATGTGCTTTAGCAAAATAACTTTGATGACTGAATAGAAAATACAGTAGTCCAGATGTGAGATAATGCGGGCCTGCACCAGGGTGGTGATAGCATCAGAGGAGAGAGGAGGTTGAATTTGAGAGATGTTGCCAAGGTGAAATCAACAGTTCTTGGAAACAGATTGGAAATGAGTGGGGTAAATGATAGTGAGACATCGAGGGTAACTTGGGCTGTGAACTTAGGGGACTAAGAAAATGGTGGTGCCCTTGATGGTAGGCAAGTGTGGAGGAAGAGAAGCTGAGGGGGAAAGATAATAAGTTCAGTTTTGGACATGTTGAGTTTAAAATTTCTGCTGGACATCCCGTTCGAGATGTCTGAAAGACAGATGGATACATGTATGGAAATGGAAAAATGCCATTATTCAATGTCAAACTTCCAACAACCTTTAATGCATTTTTCAGTTTTCAATTAGCTGTCTAGCACGGTGTAGAAACCACACTCTAATGTGCTTCCATTATGAAATGACTTATTCACAGTGCTGTGAGCTATTAACAGAGTATATATATATTTAGAAAATATTTTCTAGTGCTGTTGCTTCTACTTTCACAACCTCTCTCCGGTCAGTTTTGTTCCCTATTTCCTCTGCTCCTACCATATTTAGCACCTTCCTGGACTTTTGGAGGTCTTTCCACCACTATTCTTTTCCCCTTTCCAATCTATCCTTCATTAAACTGTCATGAAAGGAGTACATACATGCATGTAAACATGTGCATATATATATATACTAACATACATATATGTATATATAATATATATATATACACAAATATATATCTTACACAAAGAGATGGACGTAAGATTAGAGATCAAGAGCTGGAAGTGACCTTAGAAGTCATCTGATCCAAGCTTTTCATTATATAGATAGGAAAACAGACACTCCAAAAAGTGAAATGACTTTGCCCAAAGTTACCAAATAGTTAGAGGCAGTATTTTAATCCAGTCTTCTGTACTCCAAATTGAGTATTCTTTCCATTGTACTTTAATTGGCAATAATATGATAAAAATGGTGATGCTACCCAAATAATTTACAGACTTTAAGGCTCTATCAAATTAAGATAACCCAGATAATTCCACACTTTTCAACAGTTTCCACTCTAGGAACCTGAAATCTCAACTTCATGTTGATTGACTAACACCATGTGATCTGACTGGAGGATTAGAGGGTATATCATCAAGCTCCTTCCAAGGCCTTCCTTTACAGAGGTCCTGAACTTTCAGAACTTTCCAGGTAACTCTTCATTCTTCATTAGGACCTCCACTGGGTTTCTATTCCAGAAACATCAGGCCCCCAAGTCAAGCATTCCCTAGTGGCTTCCCCTCATCTTCCCTTTTTAGCTTCCTTTTTTCTGTTATATTCCTCTCTTAGACTATAAGCTGCTTGAGGGCAGGGTTGCTGTTCAGTCATTTCAGTGTTCATGACACCTTTTGGAGGTTTTCTTGGCAGAGATACTGGAATGGTCTGCCATGTGCTTCTCTAGCTCATTTTATAGATGAAAAAACTGAGACAAATAAGTGACTTTCCCAGGGCCACACAGTTAGTAAGTATCTGAGAGGGTATTTGGACTCAGGTCTTGGCTCCAGGCCCAGCACTCTGTCCGCTGCTTCTTGAACTAAGGGACTGTCTCCTTTTCTCTTATCTGTACCCTCAGTGCTTAGCACAGTGCTTGGCAAGCATTTAATAAATGTCTATTGAATTCAATTACTCAAAAGGTATTTTATGGAAACAGGCAAAATAACAATATAATACACAGACCCGCTCTGTTCAAAAATGCCTGCTACTGCCTGCTAACGAAAAGCTTTTGCTTTTCAAGACCCTCCACCATCTGATCCTCCTCTATTTCTTGACCTTATTTCATACTCATTATACAATAACTACTATAGCCATACTGGACCACTCTTTGTCCTCCAAATACACACCATGTTTTCCTGCCTCCCAACCTTCACTTCTAATTGTTCTTATGCTTTAAATAGCCTTCCTCTCCTTTTTGATCTGATAAATTCATGCTTACCTTTTAAAGGTGGGGCAGTAGATGAAGTACTGGATCTGGAGTTCGTAAGATGTGAGTTCAAATCCGACCTTAGACACTTCTTAGTTAGTGTGTGACCCTGGGTAAGTCACTTAACCTCTGTTGGCCTCAGTTTCCTCAACCTTAAGAAAAGAAGAATAATAACCTCCCAGGTTTGATATGAGGATCAAATGAGATATTTGTAAAGTGCTTAGCACAGTGTTTGGCACATAGTAGACGCTATACCACGGAAATACTTATTCCTTTCCCAAAGGCCATCTCCCATTCCCTTTTAAGGTAATGACCTTCTCCCTTAACTATCACAAAGTTTTTTATCGTATACCTCCCCAACATGCTGAAAATAGAACATTGTGCTTAGCACCTTGAGGTAATCTCTAACTTGTAAGTCAGGTAGCCCAAAGAAGTCAGCCCTAGATTTAAGGTATCTTCTGACATAGCTCACAAGTCCCGACCAAAATGTTCACCTTTAACAGTCAGAGGATACAATTAGTCCAAAGCAAAGTCATTTAATAAAATGGTATATTAAGAAAAGTAGCAATAAAACATTCCCCTTGTAAACTTGGGGTACATTCCCCCACAAATAAATACATCATCAGTAGGGAAAATGGACATACATAAGACACATGGATGGAGAGGCACACATGAAGGAAACATATGTGGCCAAAGAAGATAGGGGACATAGGTGGCCATGTTACCTACATGGGGAGTCACATATGGGAAGTATCACATATATTGGCAACACATAGCCAGTGTGCACTGAACTCATTGAGTGCTTACATATAAGGGACATAATACATGGCCAGGACATGGAAGTGGAAAGGTACACATGCAGGTAGCATTAAGTCCAGGCTCCCCATGTGGAAGAGCTAGGTCCTCAAAGGACATTATTGTTCAGGCTCCCGGTTAGATATGGCACCATTGGAAATGGATTCACAACCAGATGCTGCTCCATGTTTGTAGCTCAGCTCTATGCCATCTAGTTGGATGCAGTGGATCCTGCCAGGCATGGCCCATTTGGGCATGGTGCCTTATAGTTTTTCTCTGTTTCTGGCTTCTGGTGTCCTCTGAAATCTTTATATATATGCTATCTCTTCCTCATGAGAAGAGTAGGCTCTACCAGGACGTTTAATTCAGAATCCAGAAGACTTTTTGTAGCTCTTACAGAGAAGTAGCTGCCCTCACCTCAGCCTCAGGACCAGCAAACAGTCTAGGGGAACTAAAGCCTTCTTGATTTTTTTTCTTCTGCCTCTCCTTCATGAGATTTCTTTATAAAAGATTAGATGAAATAATATTGGTAAAATGCTCAACACAGAACCAGATTCATAGTAAGAACATTAAAAAAAAAAGTTCATTCTTCCCCTGCCCTTATGACTGTGCCTTTCCAGAATCTTTGCTGAAAGGCCTTTCTACCAGAAGGAAATTCTTTGCCTCTGGTGCCAAACTCATTAAGGGACAGAGCAAGGTCCACCCAGGTAACTAAAACTCACTGGTGTAAAATTTTTCTTTGAACTGAATTTTCAGAGTGCTGGGTCTGTCAGGGGTCTGTCTGGGCTACCAGACTGTGGCTTATGGTTTTTTATATTACACACACACGCACACACACATTCTTTATACTTCCTTATTTTAATCTTTGTAGTTTTTTGAGGGGGGATATCTATTTCAATATTTTTTTACCTCTGCCCCCCTTACATTGAATTTAGCATTTTATTTGGAGCTCCTGTTAAAATCAGCAGCTCTGAATGACCTCTATTTTGACTCTATCATGCTGACCTATTCCTTCAACTACATCCTTCAGCTAAAAATAAAAAGTTCCTAATGAGAAACAATTTGCTATAGGTTGACAGAGATCAACTCAATCTTTCAATCTGTTTTCCCTCAGTATTTGCTCTGTAGCAGTGATAGACTAATTTTATCTCTCTGAACTTTTAAATCTAAACTGTCAAACCGGTTTAATGAGGGCAGGGGCCTTATGAGGGAAAATGTCAAGAGATTCCCAGGTACCACTGGTAAAACACAATTTTTAAAATAATCAACTCAGCAAGAAGGCAGACAGTTTCAAAGTTAAAGTCAACAAATTACCTTAAAAAACAGACACAAAAGAAAAGCAAAAATAGAGACTTACATGTTAGCATGGGTAGAATTTTGACCAAAATTTTGTACCTTTTTCTTTGAGAATTTTGAAGCCTCGGAGAGGATAGGATTAGTGATTTAGAGGGCAGAAAGAAATATCAGGAATATTCTAGTTTGACCTGATTTTGCAGATAAAGAAACTGAAGTTCTTCTGCTTGCTGATTTTCTGAAGCTGAAATGACTTGCCCTCAGTCACACAGTTAATTGTGATGGAGCAGGTACATTAGCAGTTGGGTCTCCCAATTTTGAATCCAGTTCAGTCATCCTATCTAGGTTCACGGAATCATGCTCTTCCTTTCTACTCTTGCTTTTCTGTCTTAATGCTCCCCCTTTGCCCTATTTCTTTTCTTCCTCACACCATCTTCTCTTTTTACATCTGTCTCTCCCAAGTACCCTGCCTGTTGCTTGTTGTCATACATATTTATTGATAGACTATCTTTTCTTGCCTTTCTTCTTATTCAAAAGGAATGAAAAATAGAAGTTTGTTTTCATTTGAAAATGGTCAAAAAGACAACACCTCTTTTTAGAGGGGTGGGATAATTGGCAAAATTGTTCTCATATTTCAATTTGACTTTTCTCGCTTCAGATTATAAGCTGCTAGCCCTGGATCCAGAGGACCTGGGCTCAAAACCTGGTCCTGATATTTTCTACATGTATGACCTTGGGCAAGTTAGTTGGAGGGCTGAGTCTGAAGTCAGGAAGACCTCAGTTCAGATCTTATGTCAGATGTGTCATCATCATCACCATCATTATAATAGCGTCATTTCTATAGGGTTTATTATGAGTTAAGCACTGTGCTAACTGCTTTGAAATTATCATCTCATTATCTCTGTTATCTCACAATAACCCTGGAAGGTTGGTGCTAATACTATCTCCATTTTACAGCTGAGGAAACTGAGGTAGACAGAGGTGAAGTGACCTGCCCAGGGTCACATAGCTAGTAAATGTCTGAACTCACGTAACCTTGACTACAAGCCTAGTGTCCTACCCACTGAGTCACCTACCTGTCCCACTTATCAGTTGTGTAGTCTTGGGCAAGTCACTTACCTGCTGTCTGACTCAGTATCTTCATCTGTAAAATGGGGACAATTATAGCACCTACTTCAGAGGACTGTTGAGAGGATCAAATGAGATAATAGTAAAATGCTTAGCACAGTACCTGGCACAGGTAACAGGTAACAGGTAACACTTAATAAATGTTTATTCCGTTTCTTTCAATTTCCCAACTATAAAATGAGGAAGTTAGACTAGATTGCCTCTGAGGCCCCTTTTAGGTATAGATCTATGATCCTAGTCTAAAAAGTACTTAATAAATGTTCACTGGTCACAATGAAAATTCCAACCACTAAGTTATAAAAAGTTAATGAGATCTACCTTGACAGTAATTGTTGTAATATAGGTTTATTCCTAAGTCAGGATAGAATAAATTGTTTTGAAAGTGAAATCTTAGCTAAAGACTGATTGCTTTTCAGAGAGAAAACATTGTCTAAAATCTTTACTATTTATTAATGATGCTAATCTCCCCAGCACAGCCAAACCCTTTGTAAGCAAGAACCCTTTAGCAACGAAGACATCAGAAGGACCCATGTTCTGGTATTATATGACCTTTCATGCAAGATGTCTCCCTGGGTCTATTGAAAGGGAACCGCACAACAAAGTATGCAACAATGAAAGCATAGACATGAGCACTCATAGGAAACTGGGCAAAGTCATTGCTTGTATTTTGATCAGGGTGTTTTTTAATCAATAAAGACTCTTTGTCTTTCACTTTCGAAGAAGACCATGACATTATGGAGATGATGACATGACTTGTGGTTGACTTTGATTTGAGCGAGGGAGGGCTGTGCAGGTCACCAGTTTCACTTTCTCCTCCAGAGTCATCTGAATCCAGTGACCAGATATTCATCAGGATGACTGGAGGTGGCCTAGGATGCAATGGGAGACCCTTGCCCGTTTAGGCTAAGGCCTTTTCATGTTCTCACTTAAAGTGAGGTAAATACCTCTTTAAGAAGTGAGTCAAGGGATGGTCCCTTTAATTAGAAGAAAAAAGAAATCAAACTGGGAGGGGAAATTCGTCAGGGTTACTGTTCCAAAGAGAAACAGTTACCATTAACATTCGCTCTTAAATTCACTCAAAACCAGGGAGGCCCAAAACACAGTCAGTAAGTGGAGGTTGGTCCAATTGTGGTCCAATCTATGAGCTTCAGGGTGAACTGGGTTTAAGGTTCTGAGAGAGAGAGAGAGGAAGGAAAGAAGAAAGAAAATGAAAGAAAGAGAGAGAGAGGGAGGGAGAGGGAGGAAGGGAGGGAAGGAGAGAGAAAAAAGAAAGAGAAAGAAAGAAAGAAAGAAGGAGAGGAAGGGAGGAAGGGAGGAAGAGAGGGGGAGAGAGAGAGAAGTTAACTGCCCAAGTTGACTGGGCAGCTCCTGGCCATCAAAATTTACCTCCCTTGGAGAGAAGGAGAAGGAAAGGGACAGGGAGAAGGAGAGGACGAACAGTTACCCAATTAACTAGGTACAATGCAGGCAGCTCAGTCTATTCATAGAATGTTTGTCCTTTGTTTTGGAAGAGGACTGTGACATCAGGAAAATGATGACGTGATTTGCAGTTGACTTTGATTTGAGTGAAGGAGGGCTGTGCAAGGTCACCAGCCTTACTTTCTCCTCCTGAGCCATCTGGATCCAGTGACCTGATATTCATCAGGATGACTGGAGACAAAAAAAGCTAGAACCGGGGGGAGGAGCCAAGATGGCAGAGTAGAAAGATTCACATATGTTAGCTCCGAACCCACAGCCCATAAATTACCTGCAAAAAGGAACTCCCAACAAATTCTGGAGCAGTGGAAGCTGTACAACAACGGAGTGGAGGAGATTTCTGTTCCAGAGAGCCATAAAAAACCATCACCAAAGGTCTGTTGCGCACCGAACCCGGAGCAGAGCCCAGCCCTGCCCTGGATGCGAGGCTCCAAGAGGAGCGGATCCGAGCAGGCTTCAGGGAAAGAATCTCTGGCGGCGGCCGTGAAGGTCCCTCTGCCCACAGGCTCTAGAGGTCAATGAGAGAGACTTCTGGGCTGGCTAAGAGGAGAGAGGGGTGTCTCCATAACTCAGGCCCCCTCAGGAGGCAGCGGCAGAGGCTGCAGCAGACTGGGGCTCCCAAAACAGGCAGGAGCTCAGATCCATTACTGAAGGTTTCTGCATAAACCCTCTGAGGGAACTGAGCCCTGCGAGGTGGCCCTGCCGCCACCTGAGCACCAGAACTTAATCTCACATTGAATAGCAGCCCCGCCCCCCGCTGAAAGCCCTGAGGCTGGGGAACAGCTTTTGAATCTCAGACCCCAAGCACTAGCTGGGCAGATCTGGAAGTGAAGTGGGTGTGGAAAAGAATCTCAGAAGTCAAGTAACTGGCTGGGAAAACGCCCAGAAAAGGGAAAAAAAATAAGACCATAGA
>JAQQSK010008458.1:0-13503 GCA_028658325.1 Potorous gilbertii
TATATAAAGGTTTTTATAATTTGGTTTACATAGTTTATGTTTTTCTTCTGGCAGTTAAACTCCCAAGTATTTTATACTTTCTGGAGTTTGGGGCCATTTGTTTTCATTCTTTAAGGAGATTCTTGGAGAGTCAACTATTTATTTCCTCTCCTATTCTGCTACCTTGCCAGAATCCTCTTCCATTCTTTTTAGCATGACATTTTCAGTGAAATTGTTAGACCTTAATGAAGGAGGAATATGGTATTAAAATCAAGACACCTGACTGATGGTAAATTATTTAACTTGAAAAGGTGACAAGCCAAGACCAAAGTGGATGGAGAGGTGGTAAAAGTGGAAGACTGCGCACTCAATGAAGCTTCTGAAGCTGAGATGCATCAGAATATGGATCTATTCTCTACTACTTGTAAAAATTTTGACCTGACAATTAACACCAAGAAAAGAGAGGAAATGGTCCTTACCCAAGGACAGCAGGTTCTGGACATTCTCCAGCATGACATCCTTGTACAGGTCTTTCTGAGAGTGGTCCAAGAGGCCCCACTCCTCCTTAGTGAATTCCACAACCACATCCTTGAATGTCACCAACTCCTAAACCATCAAAAGTAACATGATTTAGAGCTGAGGGAGACTCCAGAATTCATTTAATCCATCCCTCAAGCACTTAGAACAGGAAACTGATGCTCAGAGAAGGAATTTGTCTAAAACTTACGTACCCTTTATGAGTGTCACAGCCAACACCTGAAATCAGTTATTAAGAACCAACAGGGTGGGGGGGGCATGCGAAACCAAGATGGCTGAGTAGAAGGACGAACTATAAGAGCTCTCCCCCCACAAACAGTAAAATACCTGTAAAAAATGACTCTAAACAAATTCTAGAGCAGCAGAAGCCACAAAACAACAGAATGAAAGAGATTTTCAGCCCAAGGTAGCCTGGAAGGCCAACAGGAAAGGTCTATTGCACCAGGTTCAGAGCAGAGTGCAGCAGACTTCAGTACACCACAGACAGCAGCTGCAGGTCCCAGAACCTTCAAGTCACAAACACCAGAGACAGCTTCAAAGGTCAGTGAGAAAGCTCTTTCACCTGAGTGAGAAAGAAGCAGGTTCCTCCTGCCCTAGCCCCTGCCCAAGGCAGCCCTATGTGGGGGCAGCATCCATTTTTGGAGCCCTTGACCTAAAGACCGTGGTGGAATCAAGCTGCTGATCTGGGTCTCCACCCTGAGTGGCAGCCCTGGGGTGAGGAGAAACGCTGGCCTGCTGGAGCTGGTGGAAGCCCTGGAGAGGGAATTCTACTCATAGATGCTAGGCAGAAAAGCTTACAGTAGCTCCCAGACTAGAGCACAGACCAGGAGAGGAGTAAACTCCTCTCCCTTGATTGTATCACTGTGGGGGAACTAAGAAATTACAGGTGCCCAGAGTATACCCTTCTCTTGACAAAGGACTCAAAAGTGAAGCAACTGGATGGGGAAAATGCCCAAAAAAGGGAAAAAAAGTAAGATTATAAAAGGTTACTTTCTTGATGAACACATTTTCTTCCAACCTTTTGGATGAGGAAGAACAATGCACACCATCAGAGGAAGACATGAAAGTCAAGCCTTCTGCATGCAAAACTTCCAAAATAAATATGCAATGGTCTGAGGTCATGGAAGAGCTCAAAAAGGATTTTGAAAATCAAATAAGAGAGGTGGAGAAAAAATTGGGAAGACAAATGAGAGTGATGCAAGAAAATCATAAAAAGTGAGTCAAAAGCTTGCTAAAGGAGACCCAAAAAAATGCTGAAGAATGTAACAACTTTAAAAATGACTAACTAAAATGGCAAAAGAAGTCCAAAAAGCCAATGAGGAGAATGCTTTAAAAAGCAGAATTAGCCAAATGGAAAAGGAGGTTCAAAAGCTCCCTGAAGAAAACAGTTCTTTAAAAATTAGAATGGAACAGATGGAAGCTAACGACTTTATAAGAAACCAAGAAACTACAAAACAAAACCAAAAGAATGAAAAAATAGAAAACAATGTGAAATATCTCACTGGAAAAACAAGTGACCTGGCAAAGTGATCCTGCACAGACAATTAAAAATTATGGGACTGCTTGAAAGCCATAATAAAAAAAAGAGCCTAAATATTCCCTTTCATGAAATTATCAAGGAAAACTATTCAGCTATTCTAGAGTTTGTGGATAAAATAAATATTGAAAGAATCCACCGTTCACCGACTGAAAGAGATCCAAAAAGAAAAAAATCCTAGGAATATTGTAGTCAAATTCCAGAGTTCCCAGGTCAAGGAGAAAAAAGAATTCAAGTATTGTGGTGATATAATCAGGATAACACAAGATCTGGCAGGTTCTACATTAAGAGATCAAAAGGGCTTGGCGTAGGATATTCCAGCAGTCAAAGGAACTGGGATTAAAACCAAGAATCACTTACCCAGCAAAACTGGGTATAATACTTCAGGGGAAAAAATTGCCATTCAATGAAATAGAGGACTTCCAAGCATTCTTGAAGAAAAGATCAGAACTGAATCGGAAATCTGACTTTCAATCACAAGAATCAAGAGAAGCATGAAAAGTGAAACAGGAAAGAGAAATCATAAGGGACTTACTAAAGTTGGATGGAGAGAAATATAATTAGTCTTATACAACATGATTATTATGGAAATCTTTTGCAAAATGAGACATATACACCCTGTATTGAATTGCTTGCCTTCTCAGTGGGGATGGGTAGTGAAGAGAGAGGGAGATAAGTTGGAATTCAAAGTATAAGAAATGAATGTTGAGAATTTCTCAGTTATATTGTATATAACTGAGAAATAAGAAATACAGGTAATGGGGTATAGAAATCTATCTTGCCCTACAAGAAAAGGTAGAAAATAGGGATAAGGGAAGGATGGGGTGTGATAGGAGGGCACATTAAGGGAAGGGGTAATCAGAATGCAAGGTATTATGAGGTGGGGGAGGGGAGAGATGGGGAGAGAAATTTGAACTCAAAATTTTGTGGAAATTAATGCTGAAATCTAAAAAGAAACATGAAAAAAAAACTAAAAATAAATTAATTAAAAAAAGAATCCAATGGAATATGGAGATAAACATTTTACATTTGAAATGAGACTCAAGATAGAATAATAAATGCTAGAAAAAAATCTATTTTATGCTTCTCACAACAGAATTAGGGGCAAGATATGTGGTCTATTATTGATGTAAAAGACTCTGTGGAGGAAATAAATCAGGTCATCTGCAATTCTTCCTGTGTCCAAAGAACATTTTATGAAGACTTTGTGAGAAGTTGAAAAGTACTGTGCATTCTGGGAGAAAAAAAAACACTTCACAATGATCCCTGAGCAGAAAACAAAGATATTATCAGTAAATTTTCCAAAAGTATGTAATAATGTATGAAGTAGAAAAAACTATGAAAAGAATTCTAAAGAGAGATTGGTCACAAAATGGGGTCAACTGAGTGGTATGAGACTGTTTCCGGCCAAGTCAAGAAGAGTTCTCTACTCTTATATTGAAGGATTGAGATGATCCTGAGTATGATGAGTCATACTCCCATCTTCTGTGTTTGCTTTATTATTGCTTTCAATTATTCATGGAATACATTCATTTTAATATTTAATTACAGAGAAATAAGAGTAAATATGTGGGGAAAACAGGATTCCTTCATAAAAATGTGAAATTTTATCAAGTGGGTTAAGAAATTGAGCTAATGTATAAGAAAGATGTTGACAGTTTGTGAAAAATAAATTATTTCCACATGCTGCTACAACTGTACAACACTGGGATTAGGGTTAGGGAGTCAAAAGAATGAATCAAGAAGCAGACTGATGGAGACCGCACTAGAAAGTGACTGCTTCTTCAAATCCTTTGATACTTGGGAGGGCCCATCTATTGTCACAATCTGGTACATGCAAAGTATGTGTTTAGCCAAGGCACTTGGAGTTTGATGCTTCTCCTTTCTAGCAGAATGGTATGCTTCACTGTTTAAGAAGTTGTATCATTTTTGAGCAATTCTCTGTCTTATAGATAAAAATCTTCAACTTTTTTATCATTTTGAATTCATCAGATTGATCTTCTGTTTGTGTATTTCACTTATAGCTTTCTTTCTCTTACTGAACTTCTGAGCAATTAAAGAATTTTTTAGTCTTTTCTCGATTTCTGAAGATTCCCAAGAATTTACAATTCTTTTCCTTTCACTAGATGTTCTGACTCATGCCTCTTCATTGCATTTTATTCATTCATAATGTGAACAATCACTAGAGGAAGGTCATGCTTCTCTTCAGTGTTAATTCATCTCTGGAATCCCTAACCTGTTCTGATCAGAAGCTCTTCCACAACCCTTTCCTCCCCCATCTTCTCAACGGAGAGTGAGCTCATGTCCTCCAAACACCTACATAAAAAGGTCAGCTCACACATCTCCACATCTGCACCATGATGACTACTTTGGAACTTCTCACTCACTTTGCCACCACGTTTCATTGTCTTTTACCTCAAATCTCTCCCTTTGTGTTTTCTTTCTATTGAAAGTGTAATCCTATGGGGACAGGAGAGTATATTTTTCTGTCTGAATCCCCAGGAATTAACACAGCAGATGGCATTATTCACTAGTTTCTAGACCCCATTTGAGATTTTCTGGGCAAAGATACAGGAGTGGTTTGCCATTTCCTGCTCATGCTTATTTTAAGAATGATGAACTGAGGCAATCACAGTTAAGTGACTTAAGATCACACAGCTAGTAAGTGTTTCACATCAGATTAGAACTCATCCACATGAGTCTTCCTGATTCAAAGTCCAATGCTCCATCCACTGGGCTACCTTGCTGCCCTCTAGTCACTCTTTAACCTTTTACACAATTTAGCTTTCTTCCTTTCTTTCCTGAAAAGGCTCTGTGCAAACTTAGCATTGGTACTTTAATTGCCAAATCTAACAAACTTGTTCTGAAAATTTAGATTCAGTCAAAAGGTTGCACTTGTAGATCTAGAAAGCCCATGTGGTCTGCATGCCGCAAGTTCCCTCACCCTGCTCTAGAGTGATTGAATTCAGACATCAGGAATAGAGTAATTTTGATCCAACGATGTCTTTCCTTCTTATCTTTATAATATATGGCCTTAATACCAAATTTTAAGAGTATTTTTCATGAAGCTATAACCCTCTGACAGAGTAAAACATCCATGTGACTTCAGAAGAGACCACATCATAATTTCATTTAGGACACACTTAGTTCTATTTGCTGCCAGGACCTCAAAATATAGGGCCCATTCCTTCAGATTAGTCTACGGCCAAAGTCTCATTGTGGCAGTCTTTCTACTCCGAAGCAGAAGTGACTCAGTTCCAAAACAGGGTGAAGTAGAGAAAATGGGAGTTAATGGACAGATGAGGGAAGAGGAACCAGTGTTTTACATTTTGACCCAGGTAGAATGTGAGCCTTGAAGTGGAAGTGGGTGCACTGTGATAAGTACAAGGCAGAAGAGGGGTCACTCCAATGGCCATGGCATTGCAGCTGACAGAGACCAGAAAAAAGAGTAGAGAAGAAGGTAGGGCACTGAGTTTCTAGCCATGAGTATAAATTTGGTGGTACAGAAGATGATCCTGGGATGAGGCAGAGAGTGATGGGCTCCTCAGAAAGGCCTTCTTCTGCCTTTCATATGGCCCATATTTCTATGCAGCTTTTGTCTTGGACTCCTCCTCCTGTCAGGTTCCCTGACCCTTTTCCTTGAGATAAACATGTCTCCTAAAAATCCAGTGCTAGGCTTGCGGTTCCCAGGAAAAGTCAGATGGCCTACCTCTACTCTTAACTAGCCTTCAAAGTCCAAGAAGTAGTCTGTGATGCCACCTTCATGGCATGATTCCTTCTTCACTCAGTCCTTATAGAGCAGCCCTCCTGTCCCTCCAACACTGGCCCTGTCTCCTAATTGGAGATAGTACACCTCAAAATGTATCCTGTGACTTTTGCTCTCTGGTCACCACCCCCCTCCCCGAATCTCTTTCCCGCTTTAATTCTGGGAAACACACTTGCACCTTTGGTATTCACATCCTCCAAATCTGACCACTGAATCTTTCCCATAGAAAGTGGGTAATGGTTTTTAAAAGTGAATTTTTGAGAAACCACAACTGACTTGATTTGACATTAAACTGGATGTCCTGAGGTCAATGTCGTCAGTGGCCCCTTCAGTACCTCCCTTCCCCCAATCTCTTTGAAAAAACTCAACTTTCACTTCCTGGCCTTTGTCAAAGATGGCACAAAGGACTTAGCAAATGCTGATTAAGTACCTAATTAATCAATCAGCTACCATTTTCTTTGGACTGGTGTAAATAGCTATGCTAAAGACCTTTGTTGGGGGGAGCGCCAAGATGGAGGTGTAGAAACAAGGACTTGCTTGACCTCTTCCTCCAAACCCTTCAAAAAACTTATAAAAATGACTCCAAACAAACCCTACAGCAGTAGAAGTCACAAAATGACAGACTGCAGCAAATTTCTATCCCAAGACAATCTGGAAGGTCAAAAAGAAGGATCAATCACTCTGGCCTGGGAGCAGAGCACAGTTCAGCATGGGCCACGTTGGCACAGACAGAGCTGGAGAAGGTGTTGGGGGACTGGGAGCTGTGGCAGTTTTCAGACTTCTCAACCCACAAACACCAAAGACAACATTGAAGGTCAGTGGGAAGGGTCTTTCACCTGGCTGAAAGGGGAGCGTGCTCTGGTCCCAGCTCCAGTCCTAGCCCCACCGCCAGGCTGAGGTACAGGAGGCCATTTCTGGAGCCCTCCAATTAACAAAGAACTCCAAAGTCAAGTAACTGCCTGGGTGGCTGCCTCTGAAGCCCTCTACTTAGGAAAGAGATCAAAACTCAAGTAATTGGCTGGGAAAATGAGCCAAAAGGGGAAAAACAGACTATAGATTCTTAAGTTCTTGGTGAAAAGGTATTTTCTTACATCATGGATGACAAGGAAGATGAAAACATACAACCAGAAGAACACAACAGAGTCAAAGCTCCTGCATCCAAAGCCTCCAAAAAATATGAATTGGTCTGAGGCCATTGAAGAGCACAAAAAGGATTTTGAAAATCAAGTAACAGAAGTAGAGCCAACAAGGAGAAGAATGCCTTAAAAAGCAGAATGGGCCAAAGGGAAAAGAGATCCAAAAACTCATTGAAGAAAATAATTCCCTAAAAATGAGAATGGAGCAAATGGAAGCTAATAACTTTATGAGAAAGCAAGAAACTATATAACAAAACCAAAAGAAGGAAGAAAATAAAAGACAATGTTAGGTATCTCATTGGGAAAAAAACTGACCTGGAAAATGGATCCAGGAGAGATAATTTATAAATTGTTGGACTACCTGAACATCACAATTAAAAAAAAAATAGCCTAGACATCATATTTCAAGAAATTAACAAGGAAAACTGCCCTGATCTTTTAGAACGAGAGGGTAAAATAGAAATAGAAAGAATCCACTGATCACCTCCTGAAGGAGATCCAAAAAATTAAACTCCTAAGAATATTGTAGCCAAATTCTAGAGTTTCCAGGTCAAGGAGAAAATATTACAAGCAGACAGAAAGAAAAAATTAAATTAAAATTAAATTAATAAATTTATTAATAATTAATAAACTGATAATCAAGCTAAAATTTAAAAAAAAATTTAAATTGCATTTTGCAAACACAAGCAGGAGAACACAAGATTCAGCAGCATCTACACTAAGGGATCACAAGGCTTGGAATATAACATTCCAGGGGTCAAAGGGGCTGGGATTAAAACCAAGAATCTTCTATCCAGTAAAATTTGAGTATAATACTTCAGGGGACAAAAAAAAAATTGAATTTCAACGAAATACAGGATGTCCAAGCATTCTTGTTGAAAAAATCAGAGCTCAATAGAAAATCTGACTTTCAAACACAAGAATCAAAAGAAGCATGAAAAGGTAAACAGGAAAGAGAAAGCATGAGGGACTTATTAAAGTTGAAATGTTTACATTCCTACATGGAAAGATGATATTTGTAACTCATAAGACTTTTGTCAGTATTAGGGTAGTTGGCAGGAATATATGTGTATGTGTACGTGTGTGTATGTGTGTGTGTGTGAGTATGAACATGTGTGTGTAGACATATACATATATATACACACATGTATATGTAGGTGGAAAGGGAGAGACAGAGAGCACAGGAGGAACTGAATATAAAGGGATGATATCTAAAAAATAAAATTATATGTTGAGAAGAATGTGTTGGGAGAAAGAAAGGGAGAGGTAGAATGTAGTAAGTCATCTCACATAAAAGGGGCAAAAAAAAAAGTTTTCACAATGGAGGGAAAGAGGGGGAAGGCAAGAGGAAATGAGTGAACTTATTCTCATCAGATCTGGCTTCAGGAGGAAATACCAAAACCACCCAATTGAGTATGGAAGTTTATTTTACCCTACAGGAAAGGAGGGGGGAAGAGGATAAGAAAGGGGAGATAATAGAAGGGATGGCAGATTGGGGGAAAGGGGTAACTGAAGAAAACACTTCTGTAGAGACATGTCAAAGGAGTAAATAGAATAAGGGCAGGGAGGGACAGGATAGATGAAATGTAATTAGTCTTTCACAACGTAACTGCATTCAAAGTGTTGTGCACGTTTTCAATGAGAGTGAGTGGGGATGGGGGAAGGGAGAGAATGTGGAACTCAAAACTGTAAAAATGAAAGTTAAAAACTGTTTGTTCATGCAGCTAGGAAATAAGATGTACAGGCAGTGGGGTATAGAAATCTATGTTGCCCCACAGGAAAACAGAAGGGAAGGGCATGGGGAGGATTGGAGGAAAGGGTAATCATAATCCACGCCTTCCTGGGATGGGGGAAACAGGGAGAAAATTTGAAATTCAAAATTTTGTGGAAGTGAATTTTGAAATCTGAAAATAAATTTAATTCGAAAAAAAAACCCTCTGTAACAAACCTTTCTAATTCTAAATCCAAATTTTGTTTCTTTTCCTAAAAACTGTTCCTTCACCTCTCCGTTCCCTAAGCTGATTTTGTTGAAAACTTCATGGTAAGCCTCTCTACAGACTACAGGATCCTACCCAAAGGATGAGTCATGTACCTCAGGAGAGCCTGTCTCTATGTCCTCTGTGGAACTGGGAGACACACAGGTCCATCAGGGAGTAGATAAGTAAACCACAGTACACTGTCTGTGTTAACCTGTGCTCCCTAATTCTGCTTGTCCCTAGCACGGACCCTAACAGTTCTCACAACAGAATCAAATGAGATAATACAGACATGGCTCCTGGCACACAGCAGATGCCATATGACCAGCCCCTCAACCCTTTCTAGTCTTCTTACACTTTGGTCCTCTTCTCCTCTCTGACCTAGGGACACTGACCTTCTGGCTGATCCTTAACCAAGACCCTCTATCCCCTGACCCTGTGCCTTCCCAATGGCTGTCTCTTGTTCTTGGAATGTCCTCAGGTAACATCTCACCTTCTGAAAACCAGCTCTTCCTTGTCCCTGCCCTTTCATAGAGCTTCTCATCCATACTGTAGAGAGCCTGTTTGCACAGTTGCTGACATGTTTTTTCCCAATTAGACTGAGCTCATGGAGAGCAGGGACTGTTATTTTTTCAACCTTTCTTTGCAGACCAAATACCTTAGCACAGTGCTTGCCACAGGGGAGCCACTTTCTCAATGCTTATTGACTTGACCTAAGAAATAAACAACAAATGAGAGGAATTCAGAGAAACCTGGGGAGGTTTGTGTGGCCTGAGGCAGGAGGACATGAGCTGAACCAGGAGGACAATTTCTGCTCTGCTGACAGCACTGCAAAGGACAGCCTACAGCTACCAGGATAAAGCTTCCTTGGCTCTCTGTGATTCCCCATTTACTAATGGTGATCAGGTCTGTTAATTAAATGATCAACTACCTGATTAATGGCACTTTGTCTCTGGGCCAGCTGTTTCTGTCATTCTCAGGGTAGACATTGCCTCAGTAAAATCCTGTAAACACCTCCATCTTTGGCTAAGACCCTTCAACCCACCTGCCTTCCACCCCACCTGAAAATGTATGTTCTTCAATGCTAGAAGCTTTATTTCTCTGCCTTTACACATAGTTTGTGCTTTCCCCAAGCATGCATACCCATGGCTGAGTACACACATGTATATGTATATAGCATGGAGCAATGGGAAGCAAAACCCACTAGCCTTAGACTGCTGAGTCCTGGGTTCAGATCCTGTCCCCACCACTTATTACTTGTCATTGTAATTTAGTCATTGTCGCTGCCTGGACTTCAGCTGGGGTGGGCAAGAAGAGCCTTCTAGGAACCCAAGCCTGTGACAAGCTTTGATAACTTAATATTATTTCACTAAGGTTTCATTCACATTCACTATATGCCAGTACCTGGGGCCCCAGCAAGACCAGGTTCAAGATCTTTGGAAAGGGAACCTGGATGGAATCGGGACCTGAGGTCCAAGTGGGCCTCATATACTTAATGGCTATGTGACTGCGGGCAAGTCACTTCATCGCTGGCTGCCTCAGTTTCTCCTTTTGTAAAAGGGGATAAAGCTTCATTGGCTCTCCTGGATTCCATCTTTGCTGATAATTCTCAAGTCTGTGGCTGGACTCACCTGGGATGAGGGTCTCTGGGCCCCAGGGGCCATTCTCCTTGGTCTCTTTCCAAGGAATTGGCTTTGGTCCTCAGCAAGCTGACCTGGGGAGAAAGAAGAACTTCAAGGTGGGAGAGACATAGACTTTGCCTTCTCTTCCTAGAGTGGATGCTGGAAGGATAAAAGGTGAGCTTTCAGAGCAATTACAAAGTTCCTGCCCTGTCCTCAGTGGAGAGACTCCACCACTGGAGGAGGGCAGCAGGGAGGGTCATCTTTGGAAATGAACCTCTACGAAACAGGAAGAGAACTTGCCACCCTCTTGAACTCCTTCTCCTTGAAGAGGACACCCTCCCCTAGAATCCTACAAGGATTCAAGAAGCAGAAGGGGTTTGGGATCCCAGTCAGACCCAATGGCCCCAGGCCCAGAGCTCTGCTTCTACCTGTTACTGTGGGTGAGGTATGTGGGTCAGGCAACTGTGACCCAGTAGTAACACTGGAGATGGCACCTGTTAGCAGAACTTCATGGTACATACTGTACCTTACTATACTACCCTGGGCGTGGCCAGAGGCAAAACTGAACAGGACAGAGGCAGTTGTATCAGCCATCAAGAAGGGGTTTAATTGATTCATTCCAGAGTCAGGGAGGAGGTCTGCAAACCTGAAGTCCTCATTCTGGGGAGGGCTTCCCCTGCTGGGGGAAAGGCAGAGTTCATACACATGCAAAACACAAATGGATCATGACATAATCAATTTTAGGTCTTGAGCTGCTATTCACAGGGCAGACTCATGCCTGGCTTTCCTGGGTCCAGTGGAAACAATTCTAAAGCTGACTGTCTCAAGTCCTGAGGGTCGTGATTACTGTGTGGGTACAGAACCAGTGTCCTGAGGCAGGATCTGGTTTTACAATCTTTGATTCATTTCAGTGAACTTGTAGAAGCATAGGAAGACTGAAGTTGTCAAAAGTGGACTGATCATTTTAAGTTGCTCAGAATCTCCAACTCCCAAGACTAAATCCCCTGGGAAAAAGGTGATTCTGAAAAATCTAGGTAGTTGGTATATTCATTACACATATGATATGGATTAATATGAGAATCATAAACCCCTTTATATACCTTAGTACCTTTGAGGTGTGATAGGGAGCCTGGACAAGTAGCTGGGGCAACCCCTAGAGCCAGGACTTGGAGGGAAGCCTGGTCCTGGCAAGTCTGGAGGACACTGAGCAAGAGATCAGAGGGGGAAGATGAGGCCCACGGGAAAGTTCAGCCAGCAGAACCAGGGAAAGGTGAGGGGCCCTTGTTCAGACATAACTGGCACCTGCATGTGCAGAGCTGGCTCCCAGAAGTCAGGGAGATTTCTGCTGTTAGGGAAGAAGGCAAAGAGATATGAACTCCAATGGAAGAAGTCGGAGAGATCTCAGCTCCAGGGAATAAAGAGAGTTCTATGTTCTGAAGAAAGAATGCAGAGAAACCTTATCTCCAATGGAAGAATGCAGAGACCTTAACTTGAAGTTATAGACAGCAAAATCAGAGAAATCTCACCTTCCAAAGTAAAAAGGCAAAGTGATCTCACCAGCAAGGGAGAAAGGCACAGAAAGATCTCAGCTTCAGAGAATGTAATCTCTATTTTGAGGGGAAAAATGCAGACTTTTAGCTCTAAAGGAAGAAGGCAGAGAGACTTTAGCTCCAAAGAAGGTAGAAGGATTTCTGCTCCTAGCGCTTTTTCCCGGCCAATCTGTTCTGGCTGAGTCTTCCTAATTCCAAGGGTCCTGCCCAGCCCAGCTGTCCATCTTCTAAACTGACCCCTCTTCTCCCCTGTCCTCCCAGGTTTAGAATTCTACCCAGGCCACAACCCAGTAGGCTGGATCTCTGAGGTCCTCTCCCCCACTGCTCTGTCATGTACCTCCCTCCCTCTCTCCCTTACCTTGCTGTGCAACTCCAGACCTCCTCAGCAGAATCTCCTCATCTTCCAGCTCTCTCCTGCTACCCTCATCTTCTTCCTTACAAGGATATGCCCAGCCTGTATCCCTCCTGCTTCTCCCAACCATTGACCTCCTGATTCCCTCCCCCTCAGGCCCCTCTTCTCTACAGCCTGGGCCCAAACCTGCCCACCCCTACTTAACTCTCCTTCAAGCTGGAGACATTTACCACCTTGGCCCATCCCTATACCTGACCTTCCATACCCCAATCCTAACAATGAAAGAACCTTTCTCTCTGTCTTATTTTGATTTCCCAAATGATCTTCTCTTACATGAAGTCAGCCGGATGCTAATGAGGAGGTGAGGTTGGGACATCAGGGCACCTGGTCCCAGGGCATATTTTACAGCAAACATTATAAACTTTATCAGCTTAGCTAAACCTTCACATCTGCCTCTAAGACTAGGTGTTTGGCCATTCTATCCCCTGGAAGGCCTGACTATTGCTTCACCACTCAAAATCTGGATTCTAGTGGGAAAGGGAAAGGAGCAGGAAGCAGGTCATCTTGGTCCTGGGGAACAAGAACCGCAGGAAATCAGGAAGGAGACCAGAAAAGGACTGACCCAGGAATGCTGTGACGGGGCAGAGCACAATACCCCAGCATATAATACTTAAGACCTCTGTATTTTTTTCTTAACAAAAGTAAAGACAGCCTCCATCATCCTGGGACTTATCTGGAAATGGGGAGTGGTGGGCAGGGAGGGGCTCTACGGTTATTTGGGTGGGCTGTCAGGCCTTAAGGCACAGATGGACACTTCAGGTCTTGGAGCAGGGACAGCACCTTGGTTTTCATTTCCTCAATTCAAGAGGAAAGCCAAAGTGTCAGGAGGAAAAACCAATTCAAAAGGAATGTACGTACAGACACACCCACACACAGACATCCATACATCTACTTGGCGGCGGTAAAACTGACTGCTCGGCTGAGAATGAAGAGCCTTTTGGAGCTTCTCAAGGGAACTCGGGGTTGGAAGGGCATCCTACCAGAGGCA
>JAQQSK010008459.1:0-13502 GCA_028658325.1 Potorous gilbertii
TCATTTGCAAAACTACACAGATATGGTCTATATTGAATTGCCTGCCTTCCCAAAGGGAATGGGTGGGGAGGGAGGGATGGGGAGAAGTTGGAACTCAAAGTTTTAGGAATAACTGTTGAGTATTGTTCTTGCAACCAGGAAACAAGAAATACAGATAATGGGGAATAGAAAGTTATCTGGTCCTACAGGACAAAAGAGAAGATGGGGACAAGAGAAGGGAGGGATGATAGAAGAGAGGGCAGATGGGTGATAAGAGAAATTAAAATGCTTGGTGTATTGGGGTGGGGGAGGGGACAAATGGGGAGAAAATTTGATACCCAAAATTTTGTGAAAATGAATGTAAAAAGTTAAATAAATAAATTAATATAAAAAAAATGAATTGGGATGTTATACCATTTGTTCTATATTTACATTACTTCAATTTCTATGGTACCTTTTAGCAAAATTCAGTTTCCCTGCTTATCTTTTTTAATTAGATGTATTGTTTTTGCTTCATCTGAGATGATGATTGATATTTCTTGCTTTTTTTTAATTTCAGCTGAAACACAAAGCATTATGAACCAGCTCTTTACCATTATATCTCTCTCTATGAGTCAAGTATACTTCTCTTAAAAAAACACATTGTAGAATTCTGGTTTTTAATCCATTCTACTATCTACTTCCATTGTATAGGTGAGTTCATTGCACTGACATTCACAGTTGTGATTGGTTGCTAACTGTGCATTATCCTGCTTTTCCCCTTATTTGCATTTCTCTCTCTCTCTCTCTCTCTCTCTTTCTCTCTCTCTCTCTCTCTCCCTCTCTCTCTCTCTCCTTGTCCTGCCTGAAAATTGTTTTCCTGCTATCACTTCCCCAGATCCGTCCTCCCTTCTATCAATCCACCCCTTCTTATATTCACTTCCCCTTCTGATTTCCCTTGTAGTATAAGAAATATATCTGTACCCAACTGATTATGTATGATACTCTCTCTTTGAGCCAACTCTAAGGAGAATAAAGTTCAAGTGTTGTCCACACCACTATTTCTCCCTCCTTTGTAGAAACTCTTTCTCACCTCTTTTATGTGAGATAATTTAGTATCTATTACTTTCCCCATCTTCCAATATATTCCTCTTTTTCACCTCTTTAATTTACTTTAAATATCATTCCATTGTTGTTAATTCACACTGTGCCCTCTATGTATACTCCTAACTGCCCTTAATCATAAAGTTCTTAAAAGAAATATCTTCAGTGTTGGAAGGTAAGTGGTTTATCTTTATGGAATTTCTTGTGATTTCTCTTCATGTTTACTGTGTTATGCTACTCTTGAGTCTTGTATTTGAAAATCAAATTATCTACTTAATTGTTGTCTTTTCATCAGGAAGGTTTGAAACTCCTTTAGTTTAAATATTCATTTTTCCCCTCAAGGATTATATTCAATTTTCCTGGTTAGATTATTATTGGTTGTAATTCAATCTCTTTTGCCTCTAAGAACATCATATCCTGATCCCTCTGATACTTTGATGGAGAAGCTGCTAAATGTTATGTTATCTTCACCTACAACGCCATTGTATTTAAAGTGTTTATTTCTAACTGCTTGCAATATTTTCTCCTTGACTTTGGAGTTTTGCAATATAGCTATAAATATATCTGAGAGTTTTCATGTGGGGATTTCTATCAGGAAGTGATTTGTAGATTTTTTCCATTTCTATTTTACTCTCTGGTTCTAGGGTATTAGGGTAGTTTTACTGATAATTCTTGAAATAAGATGTTTAGACTCTTTTCTTGATTATGGTTTTCAGGTTGCCTAATGGTTTTTTTTCCTTTTTTTATTAATTTATTTTTTAGAATTTTATATTCACTTCCACAAGTTGTTCGTCATTTCTTATAGCACAATAGCATTAGAGTATATCCATATACGTCAACTTGTTCAGCTATCCCCCAATTAATGGGCATCTCTTCAATTTCTATTTCTTGGTCACCACCAAAAGAACTGCTATAAATATTTTTGCACATGTGGGCCCTTTTCCCATTTTTATGATATATTTGGGATCAGCCCTAGAAGTGGTATAGCTGGGCAGACTTTTGTAGCCTAATAGTTCTTAAAGTATCTTCTCTTAATCAAATTTCCAGTTCAATTGCTTTCCCAATGTGATATTTAACATTTTCCCATTTTTGATTTTGTTTTTATTGTTTCTAAATGTCTCATGGAGTCATTACCTTCTAGGAGACCAATGACATTTTTTCAAGAAATTATTTTTTCAGTGAGTTTTTGTACCTTTTTCCCCACTTGTTCAACTTGGTTTTTAAAGTTATTCATCTCTTCAGTTGATTTTTGTGCCTCTTTTTGCTACCTCTTTGTTAATTCTATTTTTTAAACTGTTATTTTCTTCAGAACTTTTTTTGGACTATTTTACTAAGCTTCTTACTTTTTTCATGGGTTATTTTGCATCACTCACTTCTCTTTCCAATTTTTCTTCTACCTCTCTAAGTTGATTTTAAGAACCTTTTTTTGAGCTTCACTGGGGCCTTGTAATCTTAATGAGAGTTAGAACTTCCCCACTCACTAATAGGCCTCAGGTGAGTCTATTAAGGAAGCTTTCATATACATATATGTTTACACACACACATATATTCATACAAATATATACATATATATGCATATATATGTATGTGTATGTATATATTTATATATATATATATATTTGTGTGTGTGAGTGTGTATTTGTGTACACTCTGAGGTGAGGTTTTGCTTTGAGAACTTGAGAGAAGATTCATGCACTGGATGAGACTCTGGGTAGTCATTAAGAAGCCTCTCCTCCTCACCCTGCTTTGAAAATTCAGATTTTGGTGTTTCTTTCTCTGGTAACCATGTATATATGTAATGGTCTGATAGTTGGATCTGTCTGTTGATCTGTGAAGTATGTGTTACTTATGGTCAGACAGTTAGAAACCCTGTCTGTTGATCTTTATTTATCTGCTTGTGTTTTCTATTTTGGCATATGTGATTAAAGAAGATTTTGATCCCTCAAAAGTTTCTTTCCTTTTAGAAAAGTAGATCTAAGAACTTGTGCTAGAAGGCCATCATTGATTTGTCAGGTTGCTTGCTGCTACAGGTCCAAGACTACTTTACATTTTCTTTTGAGTCTTTGAAAGAAACTGCTTTGGTTTCATTATGTTCTGTGTTTGTGTTTTGATCCTCACGAATGCCTTTTTATTTTCAGTTTATGTTGCTCTTTTTGTTCTCTCCTTTTCCCAGTTCATTTCTTGAATTTTAACTTTATGTTAAAATTGGGCTCTCCTCCTGTGGTTAAGGGGTACTGTTCTAAGATTCATGTTTTTTGTGTTGTTGTTTACAGGTATAGTTCTCTATTTGTGTAAATTTTAGTTTTGTTAAGGTGGTAGGATCTAAAAAGAGGTGTTGTCACTGATCTCCTGGACTGTGCTATAGTCTGTGAGTGATCATACACATCTTTTCACCCTAAAACTGTGAAAATAGCCCTATTGGGGGCAGATCCAAGATGTGGGAGTAACAGCATGCACTTTCTAGAGCACTGCCCCCAAGCCCAGCCAAATGCTTGTAAAAATGGCTCTAAACAAATTCTGGAGCTGCAAAACTAACAGAATGACAGAGTGAAGCAAATCTCCAATCCAAGACGTGGGGAAGGTCACCAAGAAGTATCTGTTGCATCATACTGGGGGCAGGGCACAGTTCAGCCACTGAGTGGCTGACAGTAAACTTCCTAGCACCTCTGGAAGCAGAGGTCATCCTTGACAAAGAGCTCAAAAGTCAAGTAGCTGGAGAAATGAGTAAAACCTGAAAAAAAGTATCAAACTATAATATCTTACTTTGGTGACAAGGAAGACCAAAACATGCAAACAGAAGACAACAAAGTCAAAGCTCCTCCATCCAAAGACTCGAGGAAAAATAAGAATTGGTCTTAGGTCATTAAAGAGCTCAAAAAGGATTTTGAAACTCAAGTAAGAGAAGTAGAACAGAAATTGGGAAGAGAAATCAGAGTAATGCAAGAAAATTATGAAAAATGAGTCAACCACTTGCTAAAGGAGACCCAAAAAAGTGCTGAAGAAAACAACACTATAAAAAAATAGACTAACCTAAATGACAAAAAAAATTCCAAAAATTCAACGAAGAGAAGAATTCCCTAAAAAGCAGAATTGGCCAGATGGAAAAAGAAGTCAAAAAGTTGACTGAAGAAAATGATTCCTTAAAGATTAGAATGGAGAAGATGGAAGGTAATGAATTTATGAAAAATCAAGAAATTATAAAACAAAATCAAAAGAATGAAAAAATATGAATGTGAAATATCTCACTGGAAAAACAACTGAGCTAGAAAATATATCCAGGAGAGACGATTTAAAAGTTATGGGACTACCTGAAAGACATGATCAAAAAAAGATTTTAAACATCATCTTTCAAGAAATTATCAAGGAAATAATCCCTGATATTCAGAATCAGATGGTAAAATAAATATTGAAAATCTACCAATCACCTCCTGAAAGAGATCCCAAAAGAAGCTCTCCTAGGAATATTGTAGCCAAATTCCAGAGTTTCCAGGTAAAGTAGAAAATATTACAAGCAACCAGAAAGGAACGATTCAAGTATTGCGGAAATACAATCTAGATAACATAGGATTTAGCAGCTTCTACCCTATGAGATTGAAGAGTTTGGAATATGATAATCCAGAAGTCAAAGGAAATAGAATTAAAACCAAGAATCACCTACCCAGCAAAACTGAGTAAAATGCTTCAGGGGGAAAATGAAATTTCAATAAAATACAGGACTTCTAAGCATTCTTGTTGAAAAGACCAAAGCTGAATAGAAAATTTGACTTTAAATAGAAGAATCAAGAAAAATATGAAACGGTGAACAGGAAAGAAAAGCCTTAAGGAATTCATTGAAGTTTAACTGTTTACATTTCTACATGGAAAGATTTTGTTTGCAATTCATGAGATCTTTTTCAGAATTAGGGTAGTTAGATAAAACCCACACACACGTATAGGTATGTTTGGGTAGATATGTATGTGTATAGTATATATGTGTAGGTATTTGTATATACATGTGTCCATGTGTGTATGCAGATAGAGACAGAGAGAAACAGAGAGAGAGAGAGACAGAGACAGAGAGAAACACAGAGAGAGAGACAGAGGTACAGGGTGAGCTGAAAATGAAGGGAGCATACCTAAAAAAAATAAAATTACTGTTGAATGGAATGTACTAAGAGAAAGTGAAAGGAAGATGTTGAATGTAGGAAATCATCTCACATATAAGAGAAAAAAAGTGATTTTACAATGGAGGGGAAGAGGGGGAGAGATGAAAGGAAATAATTAAGCCTTACTCTCATGGGATTCATCTGAAGGACAGAATAACACACACTCAATTGGATATAGAAATCTATTTTACCCTGCAGGAAGGAAAGGATGAAGGGGATAGGAGAGAGACAATAACAGAAGGGAAGGCAAATTGGGCAAAGCAATAATCAGAACGAAACACTATTGTGGGAGGACAAATCAAGGTAGAGAATGGAGTAAATGAAAGGCAGGATAGGGCAGAGGGAAATGTGATTAATCTTTTAAAATAATATTATGGAAATGCTTTGCATTATTTCACATATATGACCAATGTCGAAATGCTTGTTTTCTCACTGAGGGTGGGTGGGGATGGAGGGAAAGAATAGGGAACTCAAAGTTTTATAAATAAATATTAAAAATTATTTTAGCATGCAACTGGAAATTAAGCTATACAGGCAATGGAGTATAGAAATCTATTTTGGCCTACAGGAAAATAGAAGCAAAAGGAGAAGTAAGAAGGGTGGATAATAGAAGAGAGGACACACTGGAGGAAGAAGTGGATGGGGCGTATGCTGTCCTGGTGTGGAAGGTAGAAAAAAATGGGGAGAAAATTTTGAATTCAAATTCTTGTGGAAGTGAATGTTAAGAACTGAAAGATAAATATACATCAAAAAAAGAGATCCTAAAAGGAAAATTCCTAAGAATATTGTAGCCAAATTCCAGAGTTCTCAGGTCAAGGGGAAAATATTGCAAGCAGCCAGAAAGAAACAATTTGAGCATTGTGGAATTACAATTAGGAAAACACAAGATCTAGAAATCTCTACATTAAGCAATCACAGGGTTTGGAATATGATATTCCAGAAGTCAAAGGAATTAGGACTAAAACCAAGAATCACCTACCCAGCAAAACTGAGTATAATACTTCAGGGGAAAAATGATCATTCAATAAAAGAGATGACTTTCAAGCATTCTTGATAAAAAGACCAGAGTTGAATAGAAAATTTGACTTTCAAACACAAGAATCAAGAGAAGCATAAAAAGGGAAATAGTAAAGAGAAATCACAAGAAATCATAACTAAAGCTGAACTGTTTACATTCTTACAAAGGAAAATAATACTTATAACTCGAGGCTTTTCTCAGTACTAGGGTAGTTGGGGGACATATGTGTGTATGTGTGTGTGTGTGTGTGTGTGTTTGTATACACGCAGAGGGCACAGTGTGAGTTGGATAGGAAGGGATTATATCTAAAAAAATAAAATTAAGTGGTGAGAGAGGAATATATTGGGAGGAGAAAGGGAAAAATAGAATGGAGCAAATTATCTCTCACATATAAGAGGCAAGATAAAGCTTTTTCAATGGAAAGGAAGAGAGGGGAGATGAGAGGGAAAAAAGTGAAGCTCACTCCCATCACATTTGACTCAAGGAGGGAATAACATGCATACTCAATTTTGTATGAAAATCTGTCTTACACTACAGGAAAGTAGAGGAGAAGGGGATAAGTAGGGGATGAAGAGATTATAGAGGGAAAGACAAATGGGAGGAGGGTGTAAATAGAAAAATAGTTTTGAGGAGGGATAGGGTCAAAAGAGGGAAGAGAATAAATTGGGTGGGGCAGGATAAGATAGAGAAAATATAGTTATGTTTTCACAACATGACTTTTATGGACATCTTTTGCTTAACTACACATGTAAAATATATATAGAATTGTTTGCCTTCTCCATGGGTGTGGAAGGGGAGGGAGGGAGAAAAGTTGAAACTCAAAGTTTTAAAAATGAATGTTAAAAATTGTTTTTATATGCAACTGAGAAATAAGGTATACAGTAAATAGAGTGTACAAATCTATCCCTGCAAGAAAATAAAGGGGTAGGGAGTAAGAGAAGAGAGGTTTGTAATAGAAGAGAGGGCAGATTGAGATAAGGGGTAATGAGAACGCACACTGTTTGGGGGTGGGTAGAGGGGAGAAATGGGAAGAAATTTTTAGAACTAAAAATCTTGTGGAAATGAATGTTGAAAACTATTAATTAATTAATTAATTAAAATTTTAAAAAAATAAATAAGGAAACAAAAGGAAAGAAAAGAAAGAAAAGAAAACAAAAAAAGAAAGAAAGAAAGAAAGATAGAAAATGGTCCCCCTTCCTGATAGTGCTCATGCTTGCCTTGTGACTATGATCTGGAACCTTGTATGTGCCAGAGTCAGGAAGGATTCTTGTAATATCCTTTGAACCAGTTGATCACCGCTCCCCACCCCCTGCCCCTTACAGTGGGTTGAAAGCTCCAGAAGCTGTAGCCATTGATACACAATTCCCCAAAACCTGCTTCTAGGAGTTAGCCATGTGCCAGACTGTTCTCCACTTTCTCCACACTGAGATTTTTCTTGTCAACTTTTTAAATTTTCTTGGGCTGGAAAATTGTTTTACTCTGTATTTTTGTTGGTTCTACCACTCTAGAGTTTTTTTTGTTTTGTTTTGTTTTGTTTTTTGAGATATTATTTTAACCTTGTTTGAAAGAGAATTTGGGAGAGTTCAGGTGAGGCCCTTTAACTTGGCTCTGCCCTCCTCTTCCCTTCTTAATTCGAGTGCTTTCTTTCTGTTAATTATTTCCTGTTTTTTCCTGGATACAACTTGTTTGCATATGTTTGTTTTTACTGTTTCCTCCAATAAATTGTACACTTTTGAGGACAAGAACTGTTTTCTTTTCCCTCTTTTTGTGTCACCTGCACTCAACAAAATGCTTGGCAAATACTAGGTACTTAATAAATGTTTTTGACTGATTCAATAGGAAATAACTTGTAAATCATGTGTTATCTAAGAGGTAATATTACCATCACAATAAAATGACTACATCAGGAAAAAATTGAATTTATGAAAGTCATGCACATAATTAAATAGGATTTTAATGACATGATGTATGTGGTGACAGACATCAGTATTTTTGGTTTTGCTTTTTTTTGGAAGGGAAGTATAGACATATACTTATATTTATACTTTCTCTTTTCTGATAAGGGCAAGATTTATAAAAGCAGAGACTTATTATAACTTCCAACGAAATCTCTCAAATTAATGTCTTTGAATCACATCACATCTAGGGTAACTTGATCAGGGCTTTGATAGGACACCAGATTTAGAGATCATTAAGTTTATCTTCAGTTCTTCAGAATATAAAAGCAATGGAGTTTAGTACCTAATTAAGTAAATTGTGTAGTTAAAATAGAAAACCATCTAAAAGCTAATGGGAGTATGAGCTCTTCTCCTGCCTTTACCTTTCTCTGGTTAGTGTGTAGTTAAAGTGGTCTACTCAGTATCATCCTTCTGTGGACTTCTGGAGTGTCAGTAGTCCACTATTTTTACCAGGGTTTCTTCTTGACTTTCCCTGAATGCTTTTTATAGCCCTTGCCCAAATCCAAAAATTTTTTATTATTTTTATACATTGCATATACATATATATAAATATATACATACTCATATGTATTTATATATACATCTATGTATATATGTATGTGTGTTTATGTGTGTATGTGTATATATCTATATATATGTATATTTGTATGTATGTATGTATATACGTGTCTATGCATGTATATAATAAATATCGATATATAAAAATTCATGTACAAATTGTTTAAATAGTATTACACTTATTTTAATTCATCAGGTAATAAATATTTATTGCATGCTTACTATATCCATAGCTCTATTTATAAAGTTTTGCTTCATTTTCCATGTGGATGGATAGGGTTTTGGGTAATGGTTGTTTTTAGTTTTAATTTTTGCAAGGAAAGAAAATTAACTCAAAGAGACTGATTATCGTGGTTAAAAATAGATATTCTGTGACACTAATAGGATTAGAACACAAACTGCAAGACTATATTCCAGTATTTAATTCAATTTTAGAAATATTTATTAATCAAGCACACTAGAATGAAATACTGGAAAATCATAAAAACTGAGCTTTCTAAATGTATGCATAGTTCTTTGTAACAAATTCTGGAAAAAATTATTTAAAAAAAACTTGCTCTATTTCATGAAATTTTTACTAACATCAACATTAGTTTCCAGTGTTAGGATGAAATATGATAATTCTTAAAAAACTGTATTGACTCAAGGCCATGGAGTAATCCAAATATGACATTTGAAGGTCTCTTCCTCCTTATCATTTATGATATATGCAAACAATAAAGCTAAATATTTCATTTCATCTCACAAATTAAAGAAAAAATAATGGATATTTTCAGCAAGTAATTTGCATCCATATAACAATAATAAACCAAAGTTATGAAAGGTAAGTAATTCTAAAGCCAGCTTTTGTGTTTGAAATCTCAAAGAGAAAAAAAAACAAGAATTTGGAAATATTAACTTTATGACTTTTGTTAAATCTTCAATGTGCTCTTGAAGACTGATAACAGAAACATAAATGAGTTTTATGTAATTGTGTCAAAGTAAGAGAAAAGGAAGTGATATTGAATGAATGAATAATTATCATTAATAAATTTAGAGATATAGCTTGAAAGGGCAGGCACCCAAGCATGTCTGATAGACTTCCTTGGATTCAGAAAGAGTTGGGTTTAAGTGCTACTTTTGACATATACTGGATGTATGACCCTAGCAAGTTACTTAACAAATCAGTGCTTCAAGAGATTACTGAAGACTTAGCTGCATATTTTCACAAGGAAATTTTTTTACTATAATCAAGAATACATTAGTTTATTTTTTGACATGGTCTCTTATTTTATTGATATAGGGAACTTAAAATGAGTAAATACCTTGAGCTAATACAAACTGATATATTCTCTACAACTTCAGTTTTTTATTGTTACCTATAGTACTGAGCTTTAAAATAACTTGTATATGGTTCAATACCCAAAATATAACAGCATTTCTTGAGTTTTAGGCCATCTCTCTTTCTACTATACCTTGGTGTCACTTGTGATTTAAATACATTTAAAACACAGAAGTGGATAGATTACTTGTTCAGTCATTTTTCAGTCATGTCGAACTTTTCTGACTCCATCTGGGGTTTTCTTAACAGAGATACTCTGCTAGCTTACCATTTCCTTCTCCAGCTCATTTTACAGATGAGGAAATGGAAGCAAACAGGGTAAAGTGACTTGCCCAAGGTCACACAGCTAGTAAGTGTCTGAAGGTACATTTGAATTCAGGAAGAAGTGTCTTCCTAGCTCAAGGTCCAGTACTCTTTCTATCCACTAGTTGCCTCACTTAACATCCAAGCAAATTTCAATAGTATTCCTTTCATTCATTTTTCTCTTTACAGAGTCACATATATACATACATGAAGGTATACACAATCAAACACACTATGTGAATTTGGGCAAGTAATTTAAATTTTATGATCCTTAGCTTCTTCATTTGTACCATGATGTAATTGCATTCAATCACATATACGTTCTTTCCAATTCTGAAGACTTGTGATCAAACTCTGAAAAGCAGTTTAAATTGAAATGGAAGGAAAATGGTTAAACTTTTCTTATCCCTCTTTCATCCTTTAGTTCTCAGATTTTCAAATTACATTTCTCAGAAAAGTTCTATCTGTTTTTCTCAGTAAGACTGAATTTTCCTCAATCAATTGATCTGTCAAAATTTTGCAATCCTTGGAAATAATCCACAACAACTGTATGTTATCTAAAATTGACTTAAAATTATGTTCTGCCTCTTCAGTCTTCCTTCTAATCATAATTAGGAGAGAACTACATGTTCTTTTCTATCTTCTCTTTCTGCCCATTTTACTTAGTTTTGGTCTTTCTATAGTCATTCTCTCTGCAATCTCACTCCATCATAATTTAGTGGAAAGAACACTGGGTTTGGAGTCAGAATGAACCCTGGTTCAAATGTTAACTTAATACCTGCATGAGCTAGGGAAAACTACTGCCCTCAGATTTCTAATTTATAGAATGAAAGGATTGAGCTGGATTACAGAAGAGATGCTTATAACTTTTAATACTTTAAAACTGTAGCACCTTCTCTCTCTGCTACTTTCTACTCCAATTTCTGTACTGTCAATTGCAAACCTCTGTACTAGAACATTAGCTTTCCATGAATTCCAAGATTCAAGAATTCAAAGTATTCACAAAGTAACTCCATCAATCTTTCCAACATGGACTTCTGTGGTGACAAAGTGAACAATGCCATTTTGATCTAGTAACCTATCACTACAAGTTATCTGTGGCAAATCTAGATAGATCTAATTACTTTAGGGGGCCATATAGGAAGTGGGTTTCCATTGTATACCTAGTCCAAATTCCTCTCTGCCTGGAAATACCATTCTTAATATAAAGACAGTTGTCTCTCCACTCATCCTGATCACACTTTCAGAAAACACTTCTCACTGACATTTCTTAATGCTGTTCAAGCACTGATCCCACCACATATTTGTTAATATTTTTAATAAAATAAACACCAGACATAGTTTCAAGGGTGAAGGGTTCTGTGGTCTGGTAGAAGTCTCATCATACTCTCATTTGGCATTTTAGCTCATAGTCTGGTTGCCCAGAGTCAATATCTGCAGGTTTGTTATTCCTGTGCCTCATTCATGTTTATGTCTAGTTGATACAGCTTGGCCCCTTTTAAAAAAAGTTTATCTTGTTTCCTATATTTAAGATAAAACAGTTATAAAAATAATAAAGTCTGATACCTCTAAAGACAAAGCTGAAGTTAACATGAGAATTTGTAATATAGCAAGGGCATGGTTTTGGATGCAAGCCAGGTGTTTCCAACTCAAAATATGATGAATTCTCAAAAATATGAGTAATTCTATCTAATTTTCTGTCATCCTCATCATATCTACCCCAAGTATCCATCCAAATTTTTCTCTAATCTACCTTTTGCTACTGTAATAGCTAAATAAGAGGCTTCAACTTTTTTTTTAAATTTTCATTAGCATGGGGAAACCAGTGATTCTGTTGTTGCCAGGAATACAAGGGAGAAAAACAAGTAGGGGAAGTAGGACAAAAGGTATTAGTTCCTTTCAGTCTTCTCCACACAACTCATGATTTGTATTGACCACAGTTGTCATCATAATAGTATAAAGGAGTTAAGAGGAATATTCTCACATTGTCAAATAATTCAGCCTAAATTATATATATATATATATATATAATATGTATATATGTGTGTGTGTTTACACATACACACATGCATTGATTCTCATATGTAAACATATGAGTGTGTCTGCAGCAGTCAGAGAAAAAGGAAGTATTGAAAAAAAGACCTAAATTTCTATGGACATTATTATGCTTTAACAAAGGATTAATATGAGGAATACAGAGAAACATAGCTAGACATATATGAAATGATGTGAACAAAAGTGAGCAGAATGAGGAAAATTGTTTATACAATGACTACTATGTAAAACCAAAGAATGAGAGCAGTAAGAAAATAAGAGAAAAGCAATGCTAAAAATTTCAAAATGATCAAATTTGACTTCAAGGTAGAGATATAAAAGCACACTTTCTCAAACTTCTTTGCAGAAATGGCTAGCCCAGGATGTTGAACACTCCATGTAACCTAAGTCTTTCTATATATGTTACTTAAAATTTCTGAAATTTCCTTTCTGAAAAATTCTTTATTCTAAGAGAATCTTCTCTGACAGAGAATTTTGGGGAAGTAGAGTGGCTATACATTGTGAAATATGACTGATATAAGAGCAAAGGGTTTAATAAAATTGTTTTGAATGCCTAAGGTCTTTTATACATATCTGATTGTGTTCATCTTGTTGCTGTCTCCTTAGAATAATGATGTGAGATACCCCTGGACTACATGTTAGAGAACCGAAAACTTACCAGTTCCTAAATATCATCATGCCTATCAAGTTTATATCTGAAAATGATGTCACTGCTAGCTGCCTTTTTCTACTAGCTGATTTCCTAAAGACCACTCCCATAGACCATTTCTTGTTGTCTGTGTCAAGTAGTGATGCGGTGCTGTTCCTGACAATATCCTGGATTCTGACTCTCAGATTCCTGTGGTTTGTTCTCCTGACCTTTGACACTCCTTTCACAAGTTATGGGCAAAAAAAAAAAAAACCAAAGGAAAAGGTCAAGGTTTTTTTTTATATTTTATAAGAGCCATATGCTTCAGAAGGGAAAGATTCTAAACACTTTCCCCTAACTATATGCTTTCTCACTATCTCCTTTAAGGGTTTCGCATTGAATCTCCCTATATTTGAATGAAAAAAGTCACCTTCTTCACAATCTGAATCACATT